>VSMD01137973.1:20002-167872 GCA_008750895.1 Mirza zaza | reverse complement strand
ACATCTTATATTTTCCTGGTTAGAGCTGGAACCCATACTACTAAGTGAAGTATCCCAAGAATGGAAAAACAAGCACCACATATATTCACCAGCAAACTGGTATTAACTGAGCAGCACCTAAGTGGACACATAGGTACTACAGTAATAGGGTATTGGGCAGGGGGGAGGGAGGAGGGGGCGGGTATATGCATACATAATGAATGAGATGTGCACCATCTGGGGGTTGGTAATGCTGGAAACTCAGACTTGTGGGGGGAGGGGGGGAAAGGACATTTATTGAAACCTTAAAATCTGTACCCCCATAATATGCTGAAATTAAAAAAAAAAAAAAAAGCAGGTGAGGTCCCTTTTGGGCTGGATGTCCTGTCCAAGGCCAGAATTCTCAGGCCTTTCCTCAAGCGGAAGCTCACCGCCTTCCTGCACTCTTGCTTCCTCAGGACGGCAGGGCTGGGCCACCTCCCTCCCTCAGCTTCCTTCCGTGCGTCTGGATGGCTGGAGGAGAGCAGGCTCTTTCTTCCCACCTACGTAGCTCTGAGTTTATCAGGCTTTTATATCTTTGCCAGTCTGAGAGGAAAGAAATGGTATTTGCTTATTTAATTTCTGAAATTGAGGAATTTTTATGTTAGTTGGCCATAAATATTTCTTTTGTTGTCTACTCCCGATTCATGTACCTTGGCTATTTTTCTATGTGATTGTAGGTCTTTTATTGATTAGTAATAAGAGCTCTGTGCATATAAAAGAAACTAGTGCTGTGGTCAAAACATATTAAACTAGTCTTAAAAAGTCTACCAAAGAAGAAAAATGAAAATCAGTGAATTTTTGGTAACTGGAGGAGTTCAGACTGACCCTTCTCTTGGGAGTTTTCTGAAAGATTGTGCGTGGCTGGAGGGTGAAGGAGAGGATTCCCCACTTGGATGTGCCGTTTTAGCTTTTATGTTGTTTTATTTGCTATGAACTTTGGCAGACAATCAATTAGCAATTGGATTACTCTTGTCATTTATTGTGTGGACTAAAAGGTATGTAACAGGACGTGCTGTGGTTTGAATGTCCCCTCGAAGCCCCACGGCAACAGTAGTAAGAGGTGACTGGGTCACCAGGGCAGAGCCCTCAGGAATGGATTGATTTTTATATATATGAAATATGTGTGGATATACTTATATGAAGTAGGGGTAGAGATCTAGATGAGGTATAGATATAATAGGTTTGCAATAGGAAATAACGCAGGTGGTAGTGAGATTTCTCTTACTAGGGTCACATGCAACTATGTGAGAGCTTAGCATTGGGAGTATTTGCTTACAGTTTTCTGCTGTGAAGTTAGACCATTTTGACCTGGCTGCTCTGGTTCCTCATACTAGAAGAAGCACAGTCCCGAGGCCTATGGAGCAGCCCTGGGGAGCACAGTGACTGTCTGAGACCTGTTCCCTGGCCTGACTTTCCTTTCCCTTCTCTTCTGACCACTCTCAGTTGGATGGGAGAACATAGTGTCACTTTTAACCCCGAGGGGCAGTTGCCAGGGCAAAATGCCCAGCCATTGGAGTCCATATGGAAGAGCCATGGGTTCAGATGAAAGACAGGGAGAATGAAATGCACCCTGCAGAGTTAGCTGTCCCCTGACCCTCCCCTTTCTCACTCTCCTTGAAACTCCTGAGTTGGAGGGAGAGAATGAGGGTAGCTGGGGAGCCAGGTGGGCCGTGTGGGAATCCTTCCCTTCACATCCTTCTTTGAGTCCCATGGCGGCCCTGAGGGAGTCTCCCTTCACGTTTGGGACCCAAGAATGCAAGAAACCTGTTTTCACTGGTGTGTTTAGAACTTGCATGGGGCCTGCCCCAGGGGAGGGGCAGGGCAGAGGGAGATTCTGAGTGGCAGGAGAAGACTCGGGAGTCCCTTTGGGTCCCAGGGGCATTGCAGAGCTGGGAGAGTGCTCCGCCCGCCACTGAACATGTGTTGGAGGGAACAGTGTGGCTGAGTCTTGGTCTCGTCAGGCGCCATGGTAAGGTTCTACAGACCGGGCGGCTTGAACACAGACATTTATTCTCTCACCATCCTGGAGGGTGGACGTACCAGATTAAGGCGTCTGAGAACAACTTTCGAGGGCTGGTTGCTTCCGAGGCCTCTGCCCTTAGCTTGCAGTCTCGGCCTTCTCCCTGCGTCCTCACTTCATCATCCCTGTGTGTGTGTCTGTGTCCTAATCTCTTCTTCTTATAAGGATACCAGTCACACTGGTTTGGGGCCCACCCTAATGTCATCATTTTACCTTAATTACCTTTTTAAAAGCCCTGTTGCCAAATACAGTCACATTCTGAGGTCCTGGCGCTTAGAGCTTCAACATGTGGATTTTGGGGGACATAGTTCAGCCATAACAGATAGTGTCCCCTTGGGATTGATTGAGGCCATGTCTGTATCTGAAAGTGGCCAGTGCCAAAGTTGTGACTGGTAATAGCTCAGCCTGTGCCCAGTGGCAGACATGGGAGTGACATAAGGAGAGTGAGACCAGTACCGGACCCAGAGAGGCCATGGCTGGAAGGCTGGTGGCTCTACCTTATGGTGTCAGAGCAACTGTTACACAAATCTTCCCTCCCCATCCACAGAAACCACAGGGAGAACAGTGAAGACACCTGACAGGGACTTAAACATGACATGACTGAATTATTACAAGCCATAATTGACCGAAAAATTAGGTAATTTAACCATTTACTTGTAAATGACTGAATTAAATTGCATCAGATATAATTTGGGCTGAGGATTAGAAAATCAAATTGGGTTATATAAAGTAAAGGTACATTTTAAAGTTAAGTTTCTGCATACCTGAGTTCATGAATGCAAAATTTCAGTCCAAAATAACATTTAATGGAGCAAGAAGCAAGGGAATGAATTCCTTGGTCTCTTTAAAAAAAAAAATTGCCTTTGGCCGGGCATGGTGGCTCCCCCCTGTCATCCTAGCATTTTGGGAGGCTGAGGCAGGAGGATCACTTGAGGCCAGGAGTTTGAGAACACCCTTAGCAAGAGTGAAACTCCATCTCTACAAAAAACAAGAATATTAGCTGGGTGTGGAAGTGCGAGCCAGTAGACCCAGCTACTCGGGAGGCTGAGGCAGAAGACCGATGGACCCCAGGAGTTTGAGGTTGCTGTGAGCGATGATGATGCCACAGAACTCCAGTGTGGGTGACAAAGCCAGACCCTGTTTGAAACAAAAATTGCCTTTTAGAGAGCACAGTGATAAAATCATTAGATCAAACCTTCCAGAGTCATGGGTCTTACTAAACATCAAGCTTCTTAACAGTTTCTAGGATACATGTAATTGTGAGGCTCCTCAGAGGAAGGGAGAAGTCAGCTGCCAACGCCACGGCCTGACTTTCTCCTGCTGCACGAGGATGTACTCTGGCCCTGATTTCACAAGGGAGGCCTCTAAGCAGCGTAGGCTCTCACGAACTCACGCAGAAGGGAGCTGCTGACTGTGAAACGCCTCTGTTCTATACTCTGAGAGCCGTATAGCTTATGTGACACTTTTCAGGGAGCCATAACTCATACTCCTAGGATTCCAAGTTTAGTATATGATGAACAACCTAGACCTACCAGGTATACCTTGCTGAAAGCTTCCCATAGATAAGGATTCTCCCACTGGCAAGTATCGTGATTGTCTTTCCCAGAAGGTCTTTCTAACAATTGACAATGAGACTTGATTGGGTCACCTTTCTTTTCTGGGGCAACCCCAGGTAAAGGAGAGAATGAAATTCAGGGCACTACTCCTTCCCTTCCCTCTCTTCTGCTCAGCAATTTTTCCTAGGTATCTATCCTAGAGAGGCACGAAGGGGCTTGACAGGCTCTTTATTGCAACATTATTTGCAAGAATAGCACTTAGAACAGTGCCTGGCAATGAGTAGGCACTTGATAAATATTTTTTTGATTGAGTAAAAAATGCATATTGATAATGGAGTGAAGAAAACTGTGGTATTTTCATACCATGGGATACCTGTGCTCATTTAAAAGTAATATGGGTTTCAATGTTGTAACAACAGAGCTTAAACTAATAGTATTTAGACAGTGTAGAGGTCCAGTTCTCCCTCACGTGGAAGCGTGGATGGCCAGGGCCAGGGTGGAGGGCCCACCTTCATCAGGAACCCAGGCGCCTTCTGTCGTGTTGTTGTGTCCGCCGAGTGCGGCTCCCACCTGGACTTTAAGATGTTAATAGCTGTTCTAGCTTCCTGTCCTCATTCCAGCCGGCAGGGAGAGGGAGAGGAGGGACATGGAGGCATAGCCGGGAAGTTGTTGCACAGGTCGTTTCTGCCTTTGTCTCATTGGACAGACTTAGTCACCTGGTGCAAAGGAGGCTGGGGACACAGCCTTTAGCTTGACAGCCACTTGTCTGGTGAAAATTTCTACTATGGTATAGGAAGGAAGTGTGGTTATTGCAAGAGCAGGGAACAGTCTCTGCCACAGAAGGTGGATCAGTATATTACTGATGCGGGAAGCTCACCAAGGCATGGTCAGTGGAGAAAGCAGGTCACAAAAATACACATTAAACATCCTGTTTTTGTATAAACAATTTCACACCCCTCAAAGAAACCTATACATTTAAAAATGTATATATGTTTACATATATAAATATGTAGAAAAATAGAAAGGAAACATTCCAAACTGATAATAATAATCTCAGGATGGTAAATGGAAACTAGGAAGGGTTCAGGAATTTTTATCTTGTGTTGTTTCAATTTTTTTTATAATGGGAATATGAACATATTTACTAAGAAAAATTCCTTTGAAGAAAAAAATAATTTTAATTCTTTTAATAAGAACAAAGTGAGTGAGACGTGGCATTGGAAACGTAAGCCGTGTTTATGTACATAGCTAGTTAATAGGCTCATCACATGTCAAGCAAGGATAGCATGGGGTTCAACAAACGGTTTTATGCAGTTTTTCTAGTACAATGAGAGGAAGTTTCAAAATAGATTGTAAAACAATATCTGGACAATTCCAGAAAGACCACAGCTAAGGCCCATGATGCCAGTCTCTGTGAGAAGGGAGCTTCGGCCCTCACTCTGTGGGACCTGATCCCATGGCTGGCGTTGCCCTGCGTCTCCTCCCCAAGCCGTGAGGAGAGAAGCAGAGAAAGGCAGCAGTGGCTCCAGAAGTCCCAGCGCTTGTGGAGAGAAATAGCCAGCTCTCGGTTAGGTGACCTGCCCCGAGTGCTGACGACCCTGCGGCTTGCCTGTGAGGTCATCCTGACCACGGGCCCTGAGTGCCGTTCCTGGGTATTGGTGCCCTTGAGGACAGTTTCGGGGCCCGAGGAGGTGCGAGGGAAGCAGGGGCAGGGGCCTGGTCTGTCTTGGAATAGGGCAGGGGCTCCCAGAGAAGCTGGGGTCAGTAGGACAGCGTGGGGGCCGCAGAGGTGGAGGAAACATGAGTGAAGGGGCTGACACAGGCTGGCCGCACTTGCTGTCCTCTGTGTTTTGCGTGGCTTCCAGGAACAGGAGCCTGTTCAGAGCAATGTGGCCACCACATCCCTACCAAAGCCAGAAGGGGCTGAATCCTGTAATAATATATTGATTAATTTTGCTGCTTCTTCAGCGTTATAAAAATAGCTTAATAACATTCTTCTGCAACTTGTTTTTTAATCATTGAATATCATTTCAAAGATTTATTTATGATATTATCCGTAGCTACAGTTTATTCATTTTAACTCTGTGTAATCTACTGTGTGGACACACCGCTACATGCCACATACACAAAGCCATTAAAAAGTTAATAAAACATTCTTATTATACATGTATCCAAGTGTCATTGTCAGATTTCTTAAGTTTTTGCCAATCTAGGAGTTATAAAATGGCATCTTATTGCAGCTTTAATTTGCATTCCCTTTGGATTTCCTCTTTGTTGAGGTTTGTACTCAAACCTTTGCCCATTTTTCCCTGTCAGGCTGTCTTTTTCTCATGGATCTGTAGGAACTGCCGATACGGACTGTGATGCTGCTGATCATGTAGAACACACGCCCCTCAGGCTTGGTCATACAGGGCACACGCCCCTCAGGCTTGGTCATACAGGGCACACGCCCCTCAGGCTTGGTCATACAGGGCACACGCCCCTCCTGCTGATCATACAGGGCACACGCCCCTCCTGCTGATCATATGGGGCACACGCCCCTCAGGCTTGGTCATATGGGGCACACGCCCCTCCTGCTGATCATATAGAACACACGCCCCTCAGGCTTGGTCATACGGGGCACACGCCCCTCAGGCTTGGTCATACAGGACACACGCCCCTCCTGCTGATCATACGGGACACACGCCCCTCCTGCTGATCATATAGAACACACGCCCCTCAGGCTTGGTCATATGGGGCACACGCCCCTCCTGCTGATCATATGGGGCACACGCCCCTCCTGGTTGGTCGTACGGGGCACACGTCCCTCCTGCTTGGTCATATGGGAAACACGCCCCTCCCAGTTCCTGGTGTGTTTCTCACTCTCTTTCTGGTGTCTTTTGATGACTGGAAGTTCTTGACTTTAATGTAGACGAATGTATAGTCTTTTTTCTTGTAGTTTATACTTTTATGTCTTACATAATAAATTTATTACTACCTCAGGTCAAAAAAATTTTCTCC
Source organism: Mirza zaza (assembly GCA_008750895.1). Taxonomy (NCBI): domain Eukaryota; kingdom Metazoa; phylum Chordata; class Mammalia; order Primates; family Cheirogaleidae; genus Mirza; species Mirza zaza. Next base: position 161,275 of record VSMD01137973.1, on the reverse strand, counting down.
TTTTTTTCCCTTCTTAAAGTTTCTTGGAGTTAATATTTATGAATAGAATCAGGTGGGATGAAAGTTAGTATTTTTCTCTGTGGATAACCAGTGGCACCAGCACTAACTTCATCCTGATGCTTGGGTGAGCAGTGCCCCTCCACCACGATTGTGTGGTGAGTGCGGGTCTGTCTCTTGGTTCTCTATTTTCTCCCTTTGTCAGTACCACCAACTATACTTTAAAAATTTATTATAGCTTTGTAATAAATATTTATGCCTGATAGGGCAAGTTATCTTGGCTATGCTTGGGCCTTGCTTTTTTGTATATATTTTTACAATCAGTTTATAAATTCTCTAAAATGTTACTGACATTTTCATGCCTTCCTACCCATGAAAACATTAATAGTATCTCTCCCTGTTTTGGCTTTATTTTCTTTCAGTAAAGTTTTATAATTTCCTTTGTAAACATCTTTAATTAGATTTATGGTCCAGTTGGATTTATTTCTAGGTACCTTAGGTACCTTATGTAATTTAGTTGCTATTTTAAGTGGTACCTTTTTAAGCTTGTCAGGGCTGGCTCTTGAGATACACGGGAGCAAATTGATCTGCTGTGTCTTACGTGCAGCTGCCTTAGTGAGGTTAAGACAGTTTCCTTCTGTTCCTGTTTGTTAATACTTGTTTTCATGATGCTGATAAATTTTATCTTTTCTTTTTTGGTTATTTTGCATTCATTGAGATCATGTATTTCCTCCTTTTGACACTAATGTGGCAAATTGCAATGATAGATTTTCAAATGTTAGGTCATACTTGCGTTCCCAGGATAAACCTAACTTATGAGGATCTTTTTATATGCTGATGGATTTAGTTTGATAATATTTTTGTAGAATTTTAGAATCTACATGTATGAGTGAGACTATCTTGTAATTTCCCTTCTCATTGTCTTTGTCTGGCTTTGGTGTCAAGGTTGGCTCTAGTCTCATAAAACTGTAAAGTTAGTGGTAGAGCTTTTCTCCTCCTCTTCCTTCTTTTCTCCCTCCCTTTCTTCTTCTTTTTTCCCTGTTTTTTGTTTGTTTTTTTCTTCTCCTTTTTGTAGCATATTGAATCTCTTATTTTAAAAAAATCTTTTGTCTGTTGTGCCAGTTTTTCCTGAGTCAGCACTTTTAAAGCTTTTCCATTTCTCCATGTTGTAGGATTGTTACTGTAAGTGGCAGGGAGTTGACTTTTCTCCTCATCCAGTTTGAGATTCTTGTGACAGCTCTAGGGTAAGGTCAGAATTCTTGGCAGAGGCAGTCACATGTCGGGGTGGTGTCCCAGGGTGTTACCTGGCTCTTCCCATAAATCTGTGTCTGAGCTATTCCTTCCTGCTTTCTTGCCTTTGTTTTGTTTTGTTGTGATTTCAAGGCTATTTGGTTTGTTTCCTTTCTCTCTTCTCCTTCCTTTATTCTGTGGAAGTTTTCCCCTTTGTTTAGTTGATTGCTTGGCACATAGTAGGCGCTTAGATATTTATCGAATAACTTAAGTTGTAGTCACTACTTAAATGTTCTTTCTTATATGTTCATTTCTTGAATAGGACCCAGTCTTTGTACCCATTCTTCTTCCTTTCTCAGGAAGGTGAGGTATTGGGAGCAGGAAACCTTTCTTCAGCTTCTCACACCTTACTCCATAACCATTGCTGTAGGTTTGTCCAGTTTTATGTTTGAAATGGAATTTTATTGATTCTAAAATTGCCTTGATTTGGGGCTTAGAATTCTTCCTGCTGTATAGAATTTTGTTGTAACAGATTGAACTGGGTGTGCCTTAAGCCCACCCTCTGGGACTCTGCATCCTCTTCCTGCTCACCAGCTGGGTCCCTGTCGGCTCTGTCCCCCAGGGGCACTAGCAGGAGCTGACAGACAGGAGTGTCGTCATGACAGCACTCCTCTCCCCACAGCCCCAGCACAGTTTGCGGTTTCCCCACACTCAATGGGCCACCCTGGCCCCCAGAAATGCCAGCCATGGTCCCTGAGAGGTCTGGGTCCCCGCTCCATGGCCCCTCCTCTGAGCTGCTGAGTTTAAATAACTCCTCCTCTTCCCTGTGCCTTCCCAGGCCTGGGGGCTGCAGCTGCATCCCAGGGTTGCTGCCCTTGTGACGTCCTGGCGTCCCCTTTGCTCTTCAGTCCTTCAGCGCCAAGTTTGTGCTTCTTCCCACTGAGCTGTCTGCAGCGATGGGCGGTTTCTGTCTCCTGAGTGGACCCTGCCTAATACTTCTCATAAGTCTCCGTATTATTTCTCTTTAGAAAAACCTTCAGATGGTCTGGTCTGTATTTTAAGCTAAATAGTCTCTTGCTAACAGTTTATTTGTTCAGTCAATATTTATTGAGTACTTAGTATATACTGAGCATTGTTTGAGGGGTGGGGATATAGCGGTACCAGGACACACACAATCCTTGCTCTTCTGAGGCTCATGGTGTAGAATTTAGACTGTTGGGTTGGAATTTTTAGTTCTAGCAGTGTGGGTAACAAAAGAAAAACATATACTAATTACAACAAAACTTAAAAATTCTGTGCATTAAAGGGTTAACAGAGTGAAAAGGCAACTCACAGAATGGGAGAAAATATTTGCAGACCATATGTCTGATATGAGGTTATATCCAGAATTTATAGAGAGCTCCTACAACTCAACAACAAAACCAATCCGATTAAAAAAATGGTCAAAGAACTTGAATAGACATTTTTTCAGAGGAGATATACAAATGGCCAAGAAACACATGAAAAATGCTCAGCATCACTAATCATTAGGGGACTGCAAATCAAATCCACAGTGAGATACCACTGTATCACCCTAATGTGATATCATTAGGGTAAATACTATCCAAAACCAGAAAATAACAAGTGTTGTCGAATGTGGGTGTTGGGAAATAGGCTAAGAAACATGAGACATTTCGGGGCCTTGCAGGTCTTTGCCGTGAAGGAATCTGTGAACACGTTAGTTCACAAAACAGAAGCTGCCTCCAAGAAGAGGGCATAGTCAGAGGAAGTTTGCAAAGCAGTGTTTCTTTTCTTGCTGCCGGCCATCGTCTTGAGCGTTTTTATAAGGCAGAAGCTCGGTTTGGGTCCTCAGCGGAGAAGCTGATAAAAATGCCTGCCTAGGCTGGGCGTGGTGGCTCATGCCTGTAATCCTAGCAGACTGGGAGGCTGAGGCGGGTGGATTGCTCAAGGTCAGGAGTTCAAAACCAGCCTGAGCAAGAGCAAGACCCCGTCTCTACTATAAATAGAAAGAAATTAATTGGCCAGCTAATATATATATATATAAAATTAGCCGGGCATGGTGACGCGTGCCTGTAGTCCCAGCTACTCGGGAGGCTGAGGCAGGAGGAATGCTTGAGTCCAGGAGTTTGAGGTTGCTGTGAGCTAGGCTGACACCACGACACTCACTCTAGCCTGGACAACAAAGCGAGACTCTGTCAAAAAAAAAAAAAAAAAAGCCTGCCCAGCAGATAATGTGCAGCTGGAACTATCCTAGACTTCAAGGCTATTCCTGCTTCACCCCTGACTACATGTCTCTGTGTTTAGAAGAAGTAGATTAGAGTAGCACACAGACTCAGTGTTCTCATTTTATACACTTTATCTTTAATTTGTATGCTCAGCTAGGTCTGTCTATAACTTAGAGCTTAACGTGCTTATCTTTGAAAATTGTGTAACCATTTATTCTTGTAGACAGAATTAGGTAAGGTTCCCCTGGAAGCCTTAAAAAATGAACTGTACACATAATTCTTTCACAAAAGACAACTATTTGCTGTACCAATAAATACTGATGCGGGACTTCACTCGAGGTCTTAGCCTGTGGGAAGCTGAGAACCCCTGACTTCCCCATCTTTTGAACTGCTCTTTGTCTCCATCTCAATCATTTCTTCATCAATAATATGTCATCTCTTTATTTCTTATTTCCACATCCCTTGTGACGATCTTGCCTTGGAACCTGTTTGTGCTGGGAGGGTGGCCAGCTCCCAGCACGTGGGGAGATTGGAACCCTTGTGCCCAGTTTGTAGGAATGTCAAATGGTGCAACTGCTGTGGAAAACAGGATGGCAGCTCTTCAGAAAATTAAACACACAATTACCATATGATCTAGCAATTTCACTTCTGGGTATATATCCAAAAGAGAGGCTGCAGGGACTCAAACAGAAATGTGTACACACCCAGGTTTGTCAGCAGCATTATTCACAGTAGCTGAAACATGGAAGCAGCCTAAGTGTCTGTCAGCAGGTGAATGGATAAATACGTGTGGTGATACACAGCAGGACATCATTCGGCCTTGCAAAGGAAGGACATTCTGACGTGTGCTATAATGTGGATGAACCTTGAGGACATGATGCTCCGTGGAATAAGCCAGTCACAAAGGACAAATACTATATGATTCCATTCGTATGAATTACCTGAGTAGTCAAAGTCATAGAGATTGGAAGTAGAAGGGTGGGTGCCAGGGGCTGGGGGCACATTGGGGATTTAGTGTTTCATGGGGACAGAGCTTCGGTTTGGAAATACGAGAAGGTAATGGATGGTGGTAAAGGCTGCATAACAATGTGGATGCAGCCACATTAATACTAAATACTACTGAACTGGTTGAAATGGCAAATTTTATGAGTATGAAAAATTAGATTAAAAATTTTTAAGTATTATAAAAAATTTCAGTGCGGTGTAGAACAAGACCTGGGTGTCATCCCAGGTTGGCCACCAGCTGTGTGACCTTGAGTAAGACCTTCCCTGACTCTCTGGTCTGTGGACTGAGGGGCTGGAACGGCTGGTTTCCAGGTCACTTCTTGTGCTAAAATGATTCCTCATTCTAAAGCGATGGTTTGGAGGCACGATTTATTGCTGGGACTGGGAGTTTGGCATCCTGGGTAGTGTGCAGGGCTGTACCTTCCCCTCCCTGCCTCCCATTTCTAGCTGTTTTATGTTGGAGGGGCCCCATGCCTCTCTGGGCCTCGTCTGTAATGGATGACACCAGCTAACCGGCTGTCCTTGGGGGCCCTCCCATCCCCAGGCCTTGAGGTGGCAGAGACTGGGCAGGTTGTTTGTCCTGTGGCCCTTTGGTCCTCCAGCAGCAGGCTGGCTGTGCACCGGGCCCTGCATGGGGACCCTGGGCAGCACGGGGCCCCCACTGTGTGTTGGGGTGCTGTAGGCCCTGCCTGTCTTCTCAGACAGTTGAGATGAGCCACTTTCCACTTACAAAATGAAGTTTGAAGAAAGCTGAATTTTTAAGGCATTTTAATATGAATCTTCACTGTTTAGGCCAGGCGTCCTCAAACTATGGCCCGCGGGCCACATACGGGTGTTTTTGTCCGTTTGTTTTTTTACTTCAAAATAAGATATGTGCAGTGTGCATAGGAATTTGTTCATAGTTTTTTTTAAACTATAGTCCAGCCCTCCAACGGTCTGAGGGACAGTGAACTGGCCCACTATTTAAAAAGTTTGAGGACCCCTGGTTTAGACTCTTTGGAGAGGAGCCTGAATTATGTAGGATCAGCAGGGGGTGCTAAGTTGGTGGCGATTTTCTGGGTTTATTAAAGTACTAAATGTTTATTTCTCACTGTACACTAGGGGCAGAGGACGGTCAGTTTGAGAATCAAACAAATAAATTCTGGTTCCTGCTTGATGGTTGAGTGTCACTTCAGTTATTCGCATTCATTCCTTGAGTTGATTTTGTTCTTTAGAGGAGTTTGTTTCTGTCTGCTTGCTTGTTAAACTTTTCCTTTTTCTTTTAAACTTCCAAATCTCACAACACATCCACATGTGACGGTATCAGCTTTGTTTCTTTTGTTGTAACGGGTGCAAGTTTCAATGCTGATTGTGGGGTGTAGTTCAACTGGGATGCGTCCAGGGCTGCTGTGTGCAGTTTCCTAGGTAGCCTACTGAGTTTTAAAAATTAAACTTTTTTGTTATCACCGTTAACCTAAAAAACAAACAGGCTCTCTAAAAGAGAAGTGTTTACTTGGGAGTAGGGCATTGCAAGGGGAACATGCATATCATGGTAAACTATGTTGGTGTTCAGGGAAGTCACAGAAGACAAAGGCTTTTAAAGGAAAAATGAGGATTATGTAATTGTTTCGAGATAATTATCCTCGGCTACAAAGATCAATAACAAGGGTGATGCTGCCCAAAGTTGGACAGGCAGTTGCTGGGCAGATGTCCTCGTAGAAAGAATTTTTGTGTAAGGCTGTGATGGCCTTTGTGCAAGGCTGTGGTTTTTGCAGTGTTTTGTGGTATTAATAGTTCTTGTTATCAGGCACTTGTGCATGAGATCCCTCCCCTCCTGGCCTTCCCTGGCTCTGCTTGTCCGGGTTATTTATTTATTTTTTTAACACTAGTGACTCCATTTTTATTCTGACAACTTTTACATCACAAAGCCATGATGTGAAAAGCCACCCACCAAATGTAGAAAATACAGGATAGCAAATACAAAATTAGGACATAGCGAGTTCATCTTGTGCATGTGTTGTAGCCACTTTCAGTTTAGCAGTTGAGTGTGAACATTTCCCATGTCAGCACTGATGCTGCAACAGACATGTGCACGGCCGCGTGGTGTTCCTTGTGCTCCTGTCCTCGGGTGGCTGGGTCCCCTGAGCACCTTTTTGTGCATTCTCTCAGCCCGTGCTACACGTTGGGCAGGTGCCAGGTACTGGCCTGGGCAGCAGGTTTGCAGATAGCAGCAGACAGGCTGCTGGCTTCGTGTCCATGCTAGTCCCCTGGGAGAGAGGCAGGCACAGCTGACACACGTGCTCTCAGTCGCATGAAGTGTGGGAAGGAAAACAACCGAAGGCCTGGGGAGAGGACGCTGGGGAGTCTGACCTAGTTGGATGCTTAAAGGTCTCTTACAGGAAGGGGAGTTTGGTGAGGGATGAAGGGAGGGAAGGACATGCCCAAAGGCTGTGAAGCAGAGCGCTACAAGGGAGCCTCCGAGGTGCCGAGCGGGGCTGGCAGGGATGGATGTGAGGAGCAGGACGATCAGGAGGAGGCTGGCGCTGGGCCAGGCGGCAGTGGGTCACAAGGAGATTGCTGGGTTCCAGATACTTTCTTTAGCTAGAGTCAGCTTTGGGCACATTTTTTGAAAAAGAAATTTCTTAGACAAGTTTTTCTTGAGACTCTTTGAAATTCATCAGTGTGCTAGTATGGAACCCAGCGAGCGAGGTGACCAAACAAGTGTCCATTTCAGAGAGGGCCTGAGAAGGAGGGTGAGAGAGCAGGACCCAGTGTGTGGACACGGAACGCCGGCCTAAGTGGGAAAGAACGTGGGTCCTTTTGCCCTGGTGCGGACAGCGGTTGATCAGTTGTCACAGAAGCTCCCTCTCTGGCAGGGGCCTGGATGCCTGCTGGCAGGAGCAGAGGCGCGTGGGGAGGACACAGCCACATCTGAAGTGGAACCCTCAGGACTGTCTCACAGGCTGATTTGCAGAAGGCAGGGACGGTGTCACCGCAGGCCAGTGGCTAGCCTCTGGGTCATTGGCGGGAATGGCACACAGGTGCACTGTCGTGGAGGAGCGGCCTTGAGCTGGTCCTGACTGTGTGTCAGCCCCTAGCACCTGCCGATCTAGCCTCTCCATTGCTCCGTGCTGGACAGCCTCTGGTCCATGGTCACTCTCAGGATGACAGTGGTACATCCTCCTCTGGATCTGGCCAAGGCCCAGATACCACATTCATCCCCTTTTGTCCTCCTGCGATCCTGGTGGCCTGCAACCCCTTTGCACCAGGCCTCTTGCCTGCTGGGAGGATGGTGTCACTGTCTCTTGCCTTCCCTCAGTTGTCTGCTCTTTCTGCCCTGCTCGAGGCCCAGCTCGATGATACCAGCCTCCTTGGGCAGGGTCTCTGGGTTCCTGGGTGGGCTCCACCACCGGGTGCTGGCCCTGCAGTACCCTGTGGTCCCTGGCACAGACGAGGTTAGGAAGCTCTGCTTGAGCCAGAAGCTGGTGCCTTGTCTGTGCTCCCAGTGCTCGGTGTCCTGCTCTCACCCTTCCCCCTGGCCAGGGGAGCGCCAGCACACAGAGTGGCACCTGCCACTACAGCTACTTAGTGAGTGGTGCAAGAAGAGGGAGAAGTGCTTTTGCTGTGACACTGTGTGGAAAGCTTCTTGTTTGAATTCTTCTTGGGATATTAGGATTTGTTGAGCACATGTGGGGTGTTTTATTGCTGTCCCTAAGGACCCTGTTTCTGTTGGTGATACAAGCTGAGTATCCTTTATCCGAATGCTTAGGACCAGAAGTGTTTGGTATTTTAGATTTTTTCATATTTTGGATATTTGCATTATACTTACTGGCAGAGCACTGCTAGTCCAGAAATCTGAAATCCTATGATCCAGTGAGCATTTCCTTTGAGCGTCATGTTGGCACTCAAAAGTTTCAGATTTTGGAGCAGTTCTCCAGGTTAGGGGTGCTCCCTGTGGGACCACTCTGCATAGGCCGTGGAGGGGCAGGCGAGGCCAGCTGGAGCAGGAGGGCCTGGGAAGCATCGGGGAGCGTGGGGTTTTCTCTCCTCCCCCGTCACCCTCCCTTGAAGAGGGGCAGTGTCACCAGCCTTTGCTCTGGGAATAAGTGTAGATGCGTGCTGTCCTTGAGCAGATGAGGGGCTCTTGGTTGCAGCCAGGCTGGTGGATCGTATGGTGCTTCCCGATAATGCTCTGCTAGTGGATGAAGTAAACAAGTTATTAACTGGAGTAGGAGGCTTTGGAGATGTGGCAGTTTGGAGAGAAGAAAAGTCACCTGTGGGGGTGAGGGAACAGCTGTCACAGTGCTGCAGTTGGTGTCAGAAAGTGAGTGAGAGCTGCCCCTGGATGTTGTGCGTGGCTGGGTGGAGGTGCAGAGTGGGTGAGGAGTAGAATAAACTAGGGTCAGGATTTTACAAGGTGGATTGCTGGTGGGGGTGGGGAGCCGGCAGGTAGGCACCAAAACTGTGAGGGGGTGTGCGTGGGTTCTCTGAGGCCCAGAGGCCAGCCAAGAACAGGTGAGGGCAGGGGCCAGGCAGGTGAGATGCCAGGGGACCGTAGGTCCTAGTTGAGAGAGTTGGGGCCAAAGATGGAGGTGTGGGTGGAGGGGAGGGCGGGTGTTGCTTGACCTTGCAGTTCCAGAGGAAGGGACGGGGACCGCTGAGTTTAGCCCCTAGGGCTTTACAATAAATTACTGTAACGTCTTCTATGACATGTACAAGATTCTTGTGCAGGTGGAGAGAGAGAAGAGAGTGCAAAGAGCCTGGCGATCTTTAGATAAACACATTAACTTCCGTTATGCCTAAAATTGGTCACTTAGGATTTCAAGTATTCAGAAATCAAAGCTTGCCAGCTGTGATGCCTTTTATTTGTAAGATATGGTGACTTATTTGCTGGAACCAACATCACATTTGGGGAAGTGTCTAGCATAATGATAGGCACAAAATAGATATTTGTCGAATTGAATTAATTCTGGTCATTTCTGGGAGGAAGAACCACGAGAGTTTTTAATAGCTGGTTATTTCGTGTGTTGGAGCTGGCTTGGTCTTCAGACATCATCTGAATGTTTAGGGATCTTTCATTTCCTAAAAGGCCTATACAATTATGTAAGAGCACATCCTTGCTGAAAACCACCCTTTATGTTAATAATTGTTACTATACACTGTCTGCTTTCTAAACACCCATGCATGTCACTTCACTTGATCTTGGCAGCAGCCTTCCGAGGTGGCTGTCATCGTCCTGTCTTGTGACTACAGAGATCGAGGCTTTGTATGGCACACAGTTGGCAAAGCAAATACTTGAAGAGCCTGAGATGACTCACTTTTATTTTGTGATTTTTTTTTTTTTGTATAAAATGTACTTAATGTAAACTTTACCCTGGGCCGACTTCTCAGTCTAGTCCCTTAACCTCTGTCCCACATGTACTCTGTTCCCCGTGTCAGTGCACTGGACACACCAAACACCTCTTCCCAAGAGAATGACATGATACATTTTTTTCTTTGTGTTTAGGGCTCAAAATTTGGGCGTGGAATTGGGCTCACTCAGACTTCTCAACGCACCTCTGCTCGGAGATCGTTCGGAAGATCCAAGAGGTTCAGCATCACTCGCTCCCTTGATGATCTCGAGGTAATTTAAGTTTAGTTTTTCTTCTTTTCTTCCTCGTGTTTTAAAAAATGAAAATCCACCTCATGGATACATCTGACTCTCCTTGGTCTCCCCTCACTCTCTCGAGTGGTGGGCAGCGTTTTCCAGGGCTTTCCATGAACGTTCACACTCTTTCCTGCCCTGGGGTAGCCAGGAACCGTTGGAGTAATTTTAGACTCTTGTCTATGGGCCAGACTCTGTGGTCACAAATGCTTTTAGAAGCAAATCTGCTCAATCATCATAAAAGCCCTGTAAGGCAATGTCCTGTCACTGATCCCTTTGAAGATGTGACATTGATCCACAGAGGTGGGTAGAGTATCATTTTGTGTGGCTCTTTTCTTTTATCTACATTCCTTGTTTTAAAGAAAAATGAATAGAGTTTACTCTTTAGAGCAGTTTTAGGTTTACAGAAAACTTGGGCAGTAAGTGCAGCATTCCCAGAACCCTGCCCTCGCATCCCTGTTCGGGGTTCACCGACTGTCCCCCTCTTGCTCCGTGTGGCGCATTTGTTCCGGCCGACGCGCCAGCGTGGCACATTGTTGGCTAAGGGCACAGCGTACTTGGCAACTACGGATCTTTTCCTGTCTCATCCTGTGTGTTTTAAATTTTTATAATGTAAGTCTTATTCTGCCACTATTAAAACATTGTGTGGTGTTTTTGAGATGTACTCATGTAGTTTCTGTTTGGTCATTTCACTTGCCCTCGTTATGAGCTACCTGCTCTGTGGCATTCTGTTACGAACATGACAGTTTCTGGGCCACTCTGCTATTGGCGCCACTCGGTCATCTGCTCTGAAGGGAGCTTTGCGAGCATCCTCACACAGCTCCTCGAGCGCACGTGTGGCTGTGCGCACGCGTCCCCAGCAGCGCAGGGACTGGGTGAGGGCATGGCCAGACGCTGTCCACAGTGGCTGTGCTGACGCACCCTCCTCAAGGCGCTGAGGTGGGCTGTGGGCGCGGTAAGTGGGGCCCTGCCGGCTCGGTCTCCAGGCAGCTCGAGGGCGTGTCATGGCGCGCTGGTATTGGCCAGTCAGCAGCCACAGTCAGCTGCAACATGCCAGTGCTGGTGTTGAAGAGACAGCAGGTGTGTGACCCGCAGGGCCTGGCCTGGCACTGAGGGCCTTGGGGCGTAGGTGGTCCTGGCAAGAGGCGGAGTCCCGCCACGCCTGCCTGCTCGCTTTGGGGTTTTGCCAGGTGTGGTAGGTCTGCATCTTTCTGTGGTGAGGGTCTCTGAGGGTCTGAGCCCCCAGGAAGCGGAGAACCATGTGTTGGTGGCTTCGTGGTGATGGCCTCGGAAACCACTCAGGTCAGCTTCCGTCACTATCATTCTCCTCACCTCAGAGGACGTCTGGGACTTTCCACCTACAGACAGCGAGGGGTTTGCATTGGCAGGTGTTAGTGATTGAGCACAAGCTGGGTGTTTTATGTCTTTTATCCCGAATCTTCTGACAGCCCAGCATGAAGATCACCATGTCTCCGTTTTACAGATGAGAAGACCTAGATGCAGCAGGTTCAAGGGCACTTTGGGGCCCAACACACAGCAGAGCGTGTGATCTTTCCATTGCATTCAAAGCCTCTTACTTTTTGCCACAATAGTACATTAGAGACATGAGATTGAATCCTGCATCATTTTTTTGCCTGAAGATATGAAAATGTAGAGCTACGAATAACTTAAACACGTACTCACTCATTGGCAGGCTGTTTCCGGGGAAGCCTGTTGAAAAGCTTCTCTCGTCTGCTCTTCGGTGGGTCTGCAGGGCAGCCTGTAAGACAGCCCCAGGTCCTGCCTCCTGGTCCTCACTCCTGGGGGGTCCCCTGCTCCGTGGTGTTTGTTGGACCCACAGAGTACGGCCTAGTGATGGGATGTGACTTCCAAGATGAGGGCGTGAAAAGACTGTGGTTTCCACCTTGTTGCCCCCCACCATCTCCCTTTGGAGCCTCAGTCTGGGCCAGTGCCAGCTTGTGGGTGGCCTTGTGTGTTTCTGGCAGTACTGAAGCCTGCCCAACAGGGGGTCGTGTACACACCTCCAACTGCCCCGCACGGCTGCTCTGTTTCTGTACCCTCTGGGCTAGGTGGCCGGTGCTGAAGGCTGGCCCAGTCCTCCTGACAACTTGCTGTGTGGTGCCCAGTCTGTGGGACGATCTTGGGAAGGTGCCTCCGTGGGGACAGGGAGCACCCCTGTCCCACTCACTCCCTGGGGCTCCAGTCCCCTGCTTCTCTATGGGGCCTTCCTGGCCTTCATCTTCCCACTTCCTCCTTCTGGACCCTGACCCACCCGCCAGCCACTTGCCCTTGCCGTTTAGTCCTCACGTGTTCTCACCTTGGGCCACTTTTCTCTTCACACACAGCAGACAACCAGGGTGCCCCCTTTAGCTCTGGCCGCATCTTTCATGGTGTCTGTTTTGGCTCACGCTGCTGTGCCGAGCTGGTCTGTCTGTGTAGCAGCCTCTTCAGTGGGGAGTCCTCTGTGTGGCCCGAGTGTGAGCCTGCAGAGCTGTGCTGGTGCCCTGGTGGCGGATGGCATGTGACTCTGGGCCACCTGCTCATGCAGCCTCCGCCTTCCTTGCTGGATATGAACTGTCTCAAGGTGCATTGCTGCGAGGCTGCCCCACAACAAGGCCATACCACACCCATGATGGACAGTGCTGGTGATTCAGTATTCTGCTGATGAATGTCCCGTGTAGACTCTTCTTCTACCCTGGGGCCCAGCAGCACTCAGAAGTGTGTGGACCCTGTTGCCTTTGACGTGGCTTTGCCCCAGACCCTCACTTCCTGGCTGTGCGTCTCCTCCTGGGGCTTGCTGTCAGCCTGGTGGGGTCTTTCCCACTGCAGATGTCTCTAGTGCTGCAGTGTCTGCCACGTAGGGCGGCCTGAGTGTCGGGGCTGCCTGTCCCTGCCTGTCCTGCATCGCTGGTAGCCTTCCACCACCCGTGGGAGGGGAAACACTCCCAGGTGAGGGACCACCTACCTCGAGAGCCTGTTACCCTAAGTAACGAAGAGAAGGGAAGACTCTCTAAAAGAAGATGATATTTATTTGGGAATAGGCATTGCAGTGGGAATACATGTGCCATAGTAAGCTATGTGCATATTCAGGGAGGTCAAGGGAGACAAATGTTTTTAGAGGAAAAATGATGAGGATTACATAATTGTTTTGAGATGATTATCTTTGGCCACAAGGATCAGTGACTAGTGGCACCAGTCCACGGTTGGACAGGCAGTTGCTGGGCAGATGTCCTTGCAGAAGTATTTTTTGGTGTAAGGTTTCGATGGCCTTTGTGCAAGGTTGTTTCTGTGGAGTCTTTTGTGATAGCTCTTGTTATTAGGCAACAAGCAGGAGAACCCTACCTCATGGCCTCCCCTGCTCTACTTGGCAAGGTTTTTAATGTAGGTGACTCCATTTCGGTTCTAATAACTTTCACATTTTTCCCTTTTGATCACAAGATCTCTAAAAGCACAGGTGATCAGTTATCCTGTAGTTAGGTGTGGATTGACCCTGGGTGCCTTGATGGACCTGTCCTGTGTTGTTGGTCTGGTCCCACGTCGGAGAGAGTGATTGGTGACTAGCAGTCAGTGTCAAAACCCTTTTAGCACCCCTTGAGCAACAGGGAAGGTTTGGAGGGGTGGCTCTCAGGCTAAGTCCATCTGGAGTCCGTTGTTAAGTTCAAATTTATCTATTTCGTAGGCATTGGCTATCATCTCAAAGTGCTGGGCTGGTTTTACTTTGTTAGGAGTTGTACTTGTGCAGAAATTTAACAAGTAACAGGTACAAAGTTTAAAAAGAAAAATGCAAATGACAATCCTAATTTACATAATGATCCTGAGTCAGGAGCCTAGGCTTAAAGGCAGCCGACTGTGCTTGATCTTAGCTAAAAGGCAAGAAGCCATGAAGGCAAGCAGCTAAACAAATCAAATGATCATGGGAATTAGGTGAGACTTGTAACCATGTGGACTATTATCTTACTTTGTGTATCTGGGTCTCAACTTCCCCAAAGGAATTTATCAGGTGCAGCACATAGTATTAGCAATGGCACAGACATTTCCTTATTTAACCAGTAGACAGCATAGAGCAGTTTTATCATCTAACCTCCCATGGCTGGGCTGCATTAAAGCAGAGAGTGAGCAATAGTTGTATTAGGGAGGTTGCCAAAGTCACCTGCTAGGTGGACTCAAGGATCTCTTGGGTCAGGTTCTGTTAAGTTACCAGCAGGAGCTATTGATTGTGGAATTTTAATAACACCATTATCCTACCAAGTGAAAAAGTTGGCATTAACTGGGGTGTCACTCTGACTTCCTGGGGAAAGCTGCCCATAACATAAAGTCATCAATTTCTTGCCCTGGTTTGCAGAATGAGTGTCTCTGGTTATGGCATTGGTGGTTTGGTGACCTTTCTGAGTGGTCCCTACATTAGGCATGAGACTTGTTTCTTAAAATTCACCTAGTTTAATCTTATAAGGTTTCAGGAACAGAGTGGTTCCCACATTTAGTAATTCTGTGGGAGAAAGTTGGATTAGAGGAAACTAGAAAAATTTAGGATGTAGCCTATACAGGTAGACAACAAGAAGTCAAAAACAGTGCACAGGGCTAGTCTCACAGCAGGTGTATAACAGTCTTTCTTTTTTATTTATTTATTTTGACTTTTATTTTTTTAACTTAAATTTTTATTGTATTTATTCTTTTCCATTTTTTCTTTCACCTAGTTCATAGTGGGTAGTTGAAGGTATAACAAACAGTCTTTCTTTAAGAAACATGACTTTCTCTCTCTACATTAATCACATAGGAATCTCAGATTTAAAAACCTCTTGAGGCTAGGAAGCCAAACCAAGGCAGACTTTCGATTTTACCTATAGTCTTAAGGTTCTCCTGGCCCTGCCAGGAAGTGACAAATTTTATTCACTGTAAGCCTGGGATCCCTTGAAACCAGGCATCCTATGCACATTCTCAAATACGACATTCCAGTCACAGCCTTGGTAATGTAACTAATGTTTCCTGTCCTATTCTGTTATTAAGAGAGAGCAGATCTTTATTGAACATATGTAAATACCTGTATTGCCATAAGAATACTCATGAATAGTTCCTGGATTTTGGAGGATCAAGTAGGGAGAAAAAGCAAATGTTTTTACCTTTGTTTTCACAAAAGTATACTTTACCAAATTGCTGTACACTATAGATAGCTTAAGAGAGAATATGTCCTTATGTGTGGAAAACTAACCATTTAAGTAAAGAACCACGTGTTTAAATAAAAGTCATAAAAACATTATCTTCATCAGTTATTTAATCTCATGTAATTAATTTTTGTTCTGCTTGGTCTCGATAGTTTCCTGAATCAGTTCTTCATTAGAGTTCCAAAGATTTCTTATTTAGTCCATTGACATTAAAGTTATTAGAAACTTGTATTTCAGAGTACTTGTTTGAGTCTTTTCCATGAATCTGACTATAAATGCTTTTAGAGAAAAATCAAAACAGTTACTGTGGATGATGAAAACTTAGAATACCTATGGTTAAAAATCTGATAGAAGTTCATTATAATCAGCAATTGACAAGGGAATTTAGTTATTTCTGTGGCATACAACATAATAATCAGAATTACGACTGACATATCTCCAAGAGTTTTATACAGTTTTGGAACATTCATATCAAAAATATACCCATAAATGTAATTGAAAGAAGATTTAACATCACTTATCATTAGACAATGTTTTCTATATAATTTACCAAATAAGCCTGATCACTTAATACAATATCTACAAGATGAGAGATACATCTTTTGAGGCTCTCCAAGGTCCCCACTAGAAAATCCCCAAATGAATTCTGGGTCAAAAAGATTTAATGTAGAATTTTGATATTGGGGAAGCCCATCAAAGATGCCAAAAGGTTTAAAACACCTGATCAAAAGAGGATCACAGGTCACTGTGTCATACTAGTCATTCATTTAGCCAGAAGGATAAAGACTTCAGAAGCAACACAGAAAGTTACAGGGATGTAAAAAAACAAAACAAAACAAAAAAACTTAACCCATTTGAAGCTCAATTTTCCTAAGTAATCAAAAAAACTTAATAAAGACAATACAGGAAATCATCTTGATAAAACATAAAGTCTTTGTTTCTTAGGCCAGTTATCAACCAGGTGAAGAAGTACCTCCTGCAGTGTGGTGCAATTGCTTCTCCTTATCTGGTGCCTTAAGCTGTCAGTAACACAGGCTAGCTTCCTGGTTCCATGGAATAGTGCAGACACATCAAGAAAATCCAGGAGTACAGAAGCAAGTTACCGTGGAGGAAAACATTGCTTTTCTTAGGCCTTTAAGACAAACATTTTAGTGCCAAGCTGTAATAGTAGTTAGAACTAGAGATAAAAGTTAGAGGAGCTGACAAAAAGTTGAAGGAGACAGTTACCACTGTAGCCAAGCAAAAAGATGTAGCTTCTCCAGGGAAGAAAGAGCTGAAGGCAATGATGTATGACTGAAAGTCTCCAGCAGCAAGATACAGTTGAAAGTTAAAGTTCTGAGATGCAAATGTGAGAAGCTTCAAGAGGAAAACTTTACCTTGAGAAAAGAAATTACCATTCTAAATGAAGAAGACAGCATTTCTAACCTGAAACTACAGGAATTAAATGGAGACTATAGAACAGAAAAAAAAGCTGTAGTTTAAGAGATGGTTGTTAAACAGATTTCAGAGATAAAAATGAAAACTTCTTGCAATTTTACAAGAACAGACCAATACTTGAATAAGACCTTGTTATTCTAACGTAAGGGACCAAATTTTTAGTTTTATCTTAGTGTATTTTTAATATCAAAACTCAATCTTTAGAAAGGTTTATAATTTCCTTCTTATAGTCAACTTGATCACACATGCAAATTTCTTTCATAAATTTATTCTTTACAGACCTTTCATGAGTTATCTAGATCTTTGATGACATACTTGAGGCTTTCTGCTTTGTCCTAAAAGTCCTCTTTCTTAAATAACTAGTCATTTTACTTTAAGAATAAAACATTTGAAACAGATGTTTGGTTAAAAAAAAAAAAGAATAAAAATGTATCAGAAGATTCTTTCTCATACAAAATTCTTTCTTTTCTTTTTTTTTCTTTCTTAATAGGGTCTTGCTCTGTTGCTTGGGCTAGAGTGCAGTGGCATCATTATAGCTTACTGCAGCCTCCAACTCCTGGGCTCAAGGGATCCTCTTGCCTCAACCTCCTGAGTAGCTGGGACTACAGGTGCATACCACCATGCCCAGATAATTTTTTAATTTTTGTAGACAGGAGTCTCACTCTTGCTTAGATTGGTCTCAACCTCCTGGCCTCAAAAAATCCTCCCATCTCGGCCTACAAGAGTGCTGAGATTACAGGCCACCATGACTGGCCCCTCCTTTTTCTTTATAACCTTCCTTATCAAATATATATATATATATATTTTTTTCTTTTTTTTACCAGTCAAATTTAGCAGGGGGGGGGTCATACATATTTATACCTATAACTTTCTTCACATCTCTGTCTCTCATTTAGTGATTTCTTTTTTATTTTGTTTCTGTTTCCTCCCTAAATCTATATTCCGAAACAATCTTTAAATAACTCTGTATTAGATAAAGTTACTCCTTTTTTTCTCAATAAAGAACACATTTTTATTCCTTTTTATAATTTTTCTTGTCAGAAACACATCTTACTTTTTGAGTATACTTTGTATACTGAATTATATATATTAATTAATAAGTTTTAACTCTTAGTAACCTTAATTTTTAGTGAAAACCTAGGAAACAAATTTTGAACTGCCTGTCACATGTATTTTATAGATAAGGACCATTTTATAATTTTTAAAACCATGTTTTCCTATAACATAATATTTTATGTATGTCAATAGGCCAAAACAGTTTAGTCTCTATAAAATTGAGGAAGCCAATAACAAACTTATATTTATGTTCAGCAGTTTATGTGTTGGTATCTTTATCTTACATGTAAATGACCCAGACATTTAATGAGTATCCATCACTTAATTTAACATAACATAACTTTAAAATTTTAAATTACAAGAAAAGTTTAAAAAACAATTATTTTTTTTAGAGACAGCGTTTTGCTTTGTCTTCCAGGCTAGAGTGATCATAGCTCACTGCAACATCAACTCCTTGGCTCGAGTGATCCTTGCACCTCAGCATCTCAAGTAGCTAGGTCAACAGGTGCATGCCACCACACCCAGCTAATTCTTTAAAAAAATTTTTATTTGTAGAGATGGAGTTTTGCTACATTGCCCAGGTTGGTCTCAAACTCCTGGCCTCAAGCAATCCTCTCACCTCCCAAAGTGTTGGAATTACATACCCAGCCTAAAAAAGTTTTTTTATAAGTGTTTATCCCATTTACATTTATTTATTCCATATCCCATTTATTTATTTACTTTTAACAATTATACCTATATTACTTATGAAAACTGAGATATTAGACAAGGCTAGTCATCATTTCAACTACTGTTAACTACTTTTATAGCCTGTGAATATCAGGTGTTCTCCTATGTAAGAACCTTAAAGTTAAACATATGGATATTTTGCTGATAACTCAGAAGATACATCTGTTTTTATTAAACCAGCAATATTAAAATTGTATAACTCTTATCAAAGAGTTATACAAACAAAGATCATTTTGGTTTTAGGCTAGGTTTATAGTTTTATAACCTTAAGACATCTAGCAGAGGGGTATAATCCTATCTGATCAGTAAACTCAGACAAAAATGTATGCTGATAATTTTTTATATTTATTTATTTTTTCAGCATATTATGGGGGTACAGATGTTAAGGTACGTATATTGCCCTTGCCCCCCTCCTCCCTCCTCCCCCTCAAGTCAGATATGCTGACAATTTTTAAGATATTTCTATTTTATTTTATCAACAAATTTAAAACCAGCGTATTTATCAAAGACTTACTTAAGGTACATGAACTAAAGGCATTTGAGTTCATTGCTATATGAGCACTCATTTATCTAAGCCAATCTGAATAGAATTCCTTAAGAGATTTCTGGTCAACTGCCAGGTTTTACCATATAGACACAACATACAACATGTGTAAACACACATAAACACATATACAGATGAAGATCTTATAGCCTTCATTTTAGTATTTTAGTCATGAGGCAGTAAAACATAGTAATACAAACTCACCAGTTTATAAAAGACAGCTGGCTCCAAATCAGACTTATGACAAAAATGAGGCCTGTTCCGTGGCTGAATTTCATTTGTCCTGATAGGTAATCTAAAGAAGGCTATGGATCAAAACTTTGGGTAAAGCAGTTTCCATGGCAGTTTGATTTTTAAAAAAACTATTTTTATCTTTTTTCAGGATAAAAACTCTTTTTATCTTTTTTTCAAATAAGTTTAGGGTTGAATATTGAAATGTTTATATTTTAGCTGGGACTGGCTGAATTGTACAAGAAAAACAAAATCTTCAAGTGGCCTTGAATTAGTAACAACTCTTTTTTTTGTTCTTGTCTGGTTTGCTTGACTAGTCAATGCCTGTGGGGAAGTAGTTTAGCAGGGTTTTTTTGTTTCGTTTTTTTCTTTTTTCTGGCCCCTTACTGGCAGACAAACAAAGCAACTTTTATGTCAAACAGAGATAACTTTTATTATGTCTCTGAGCTGAAGATGAAGATTTTGTTCTGTTTGATCAGATAGCCTAGCCTAACTTTTATAAACATTTATCTAGTTCTTTTCTTCTTTTATTCCCCAACAGAGTGAGAAAAGGATCTTGCTCTGTTTCCTGGGCTAGAGTGTAGTAGTGTCATCATAGCTCCCAGCAACCTCAAACTCCTGGGCTCGAGTGATCCTCCCGCCTCAGCCTCCCAGAGCGCTGGGACTATAGGTATGAGCCACCTGTCTGGCCTAGTTCTTTTTGTTTTTTAAGAGTATCAATACTTCAATTGACTGTTCCATTGCCCTGAACAATTGTTAGTCAGGCAAACCTAAATTTGCATTTCTGAAAGGTGTCTAGGTGGTTGGTTGCTGTGAAGCGGTTGTAATTTGTAAAGCTATTAATTTGAAAGCCCTTTAAGACTTCTTTAAAAAAAATCTTGGCTGGGATACCATAAGCAGTGAGTTTATCTTAACACCAGCAGAACAGTTAGCAGATTCAAAGTAGGTAGAAAAAAAAATAGAGAACTTAGAAGGCTTTACATGTTAATCCTATAGTTGGTTGCAGTTTTTTTAAATGTGTTTAGAGAGTTCAAATAATGCCATTGAACTCTAAATTTTCCTTGGTATAATCATCAGTTTTAAAATGTACATGAGAGGGGACCACAGTATAGTTGTCTGGAGTACCAGAAAACCTGGTATGCCTTAATGTTTACAAATCTCTTTCTGTTTCATATTGATCTCTTAAGAACAAAGAAAATCCTGTCATTCCTGTGAGGGAGTTTGGCCCAATCCTTTATTTAGGTGGTGCAACTGCCTAGTGGCATGTAATTGGCCACCGTGCTCATCATTTGGAATGTTTATTTTTGCTCTCAAATGATGTTCAGAAACAAGCAAGGGAAAAGAGCCAAATCATTTACAGATGTGTGTAACCAAACCAAAATGAAACGTTAAGTAAAGTAAGTTTCACAGAAGTTTTAAGCCAGACATGCAGACTCAAAAAATGTTAAGCCAGGCATGCAGAACCAGACAGAATGTATTAGCTCATTAGATATGAAATGTCCAGTTTCGAATCAAAGTGTAGTTTATTATATCTCAAACAAGAAGCAGTACAATTAATCAAAGCATGTGCCTAAACTGTTGACACAGCTTTGCCATCTTAACAGCAGCTTGTTTATACCGGCAGCGAAGGAGCCTGGAGAGCGAGTGATGAAATCTTGAAAGGCGTTTTCCACAGCTTGTTGAGAACTGAATATTTTTCCTTGCAAGAAGTGGTCCAAAGCCTGGAAGTAGGGGTGGTCAGTTGGCGCAAGGTCTGGTGAATACGCTGGATGAGAGTTTCCGAGTCCAGCCTCTGTAGTTTGAGCAGCGTTGTTTGTGTGACATGTGGTCGAGCGTTGTCTTACAAGGGAACCGTCCTGTCTCTTTTGGCCAGTCTCGGCTGCTTAATGGCAGGCACCCTCACCATTTAGTCCAGTGGTTGCAGCAGACATCCACTGCAATCGACTGGCCACGTTCATGAAGCTGTAGTGGATAATACAGCGCTGGACCACCAAACAGATGCCATTAGCTTTTTTTGATGAATATTTGGTTTTGGATTGTGTTTCTGCACCTCATCTTTATCCAACCATCTTCCTAAATACTTGAGATTATCAAAAAGAATTCATTTTTCATCACACGTAACAATGCAGTGTAGAAATGGTTCGCCTTTATGTCATGACAGTAAAGAAAGGCGAGCTTCGAGATGATTTCTCTTCTGATGTTCGTTTAATTCATGTGATACCCATCCATCCAGCTTCTTTACCTCGTGTACTTGTTTCAAATGGTCCAATATTGTTGGAATAGTAACGTCAAACCTTGCTGCTAATTCACGCTTAGGTGGAGATGGTTTCGCTTCCACTACAGCTTTTAGCTCATCATTATCCACCTTGGTCTCAGGTCATCCATGTGGCTCATTTTCAAGATTAGAAATCACCAGAATGGGACTTCTCAAACCATCGGTGTACAGTGCATTCATTAGCCACATCCTTCCCAAACACTTTGTTGATATTTCGAGCTGTCTGTGCTGCATTGGTTCCATAACGAAACTCATATATGAAAATAACACAAATTTTTGACCTATCCATGGTTTCACAAAAATTGCTCTAAAATAATTCTTGAAAGATAATCACAAGCCACGATGTGCGTTTGAAAGAATGAGGATGTACCTTCACAATAAAAATTAAAAACAAGAAGTGTCAAAGTGAAACTGTCAGACTTAGTACTTAGGAAATTGGACATTTCATACTTAATAACCTAATAAATTCTGTAGTAACCAGAGTACTCAAACCAGAAGGACAATAACCTTATACCAGAAAAGGCTTGCTGGAAAAGACCAAAAATCTTTTATCATCTCAGGAGGGATGCAAGGTCCTTGATTAAGGTGGCCTTATAACCAAATCAGATCCTGAATAAAGTCAAAAAGAGCTTCTACAAAACAGAGGTGGGCTGTAGGTGAGAGAAGACTTCCAGGGCAAAAAAGGTGGGTGTGGACATGGAGAGCTTACAGGGCACAGGTGAGCACTGCACACAGGTTCCAAGAATTGCTGGTTCCTTTCAAGGTGATCTAGCTTCTGGTCCCACCCCTGACACCAGGTATGACTTCCTAAATAACAAACAGGGAGGGGGACTTTCCAAAGGAAAATGACATTTATTTAGGAGTAGGCGTTGTAATGGGAGTACACGTGCCATAGTAAAGTATAATGTGTGTATAT
Organism: Mirza zaza; assembly: GCA_008750895.1. Taxonomy (NCBI): domain Eukaryota; kingdom Metazoa; phylum Chordata; class Mammalia; order Primates; family Cheirogaleidae; genus Mirza; species Mirza zaza. Next base: position 138,848 of record VSMD01137973.1, on the reverse strand, counting down.
TCAGGGAATTAAAGGAAGATAAAGGTTTTTAAGAGAAAAATGAAGAAGATAACAATTATTTTGAGATAATTTTCCTTGGCTACAAGATCAATAACTAGGATGGTCCCATTCCAAGGTTGGACAGGCAGTTGCTGGGCAGATGTCGTCACAGAAATCTTTTTTGTGTGTGTAAGGACACAGCGACCTTTGTGTAAGGTTGCAGCTTTGCAGTCTTTCATAGGAACCCTCTCATCAGGCATTCATGCGTGAGCACCCTCCCTGCCTGGCCTGCCCTGGCTCTGTTTGTCAGGGTCTTACCATGGTGACTCCATGTGGGTTCTGACGACTCTCACAACCCAGAGAAACCTACCAGACATTGGCTGCTTCTTTTTGAGTGGTGAGAAGTGTGACTTACAGTAGTTTGTCCCTTTCCTCGGAAGGGATGTTGACTCCTAAATTCTTCGCTGATGGGGCGGGCCAGAGTCTCCTACCCTCTGGGGGCACACACCATACAAAGACCTCCAGCGTACTTGGCGCTTCCTGCGCGTCTGGTCCGGTTAGCTTGCCGTTAAAGACATAAGGAACCACTGCAGAGTTCCGACATGAGCCAGTGCATACAGGTTCTCTCTGGCTCTGCCAGGAGGGTTAATGGCAGCCTGGGGCAAGGCTGGAGACATACAGGATGGCCGTCCCATGTGAATAGGAACCTCGTTTCATCTTTCTGACAGGAGTGGAAAAGAAGGCAGTCCCAGGGCAGTGTGTGCATGCCACAGCTTGGGGTGATGTTAATCTACTCCAGCAAAGGCACCACAACCGGCGTAGCTGCTGCAGTTGGCCTTGCTTCTGAGTTTGTGGTAGCTCATTGTCATTGCTGTTGTTCATCTGCTCTTTGTAGGACCAGACTGGTGTGACGGGGATTAAATTGGCTTTGACGGGGATGACCACTTTCACATTTTTTGAAGTCTTTGAGGATGGCACTGACCTGTGCTGTTTCTTCCTTGATGTTGGAGGAAGACAGTTATCTTTCATTAATAGTCTTGGGTGGGGTCGGGGTAGGAGACTGTTTCAGAGGCTTCTCCTTGGCTTTCCCCACCTCCGTGACTCTTACCCCCTGGGTCACGGAGCCAACATGAGGGTTCTGTCAGCCACCAAGTGCACTCATTTCATTTATACATTGGGGATCAGGGAAACGCCCACAGGTGGGTCTCTTCATAACCTGGTCCCATGTGTCCCCTCTGTACAGGGAGCACCTAGTGGTGCTCTGTTCCCCAGGTAGAAGTGTCAGTTCAGCCCACAAGTTCAAGCAAACCACAAAGATCTGGGCTTTCTCCTTTCCCCAACACACCATTTCACGAGTATGTAGCCAGGTCCCCGTGGGGAAAGGTTGGGGGAATTACTATCGATGACACTTGCCTCAGTGTCACAGGCATTCCTAATTACATTCTGGCTTTTCTTTTAATCAGGGGCTTTCAATCTCAACAGGTGTTTTGTGGAACTTAATAAGATGGTTCTAAAATCTCCATGGAAATACAACGGGCCAAGAGTAGCCAAGATATCTTTTTTAAGATTTTTAAGATTGTGGTAATATACATATAACTAAATTTACCATTTTAAGTGTGCAGTTCAGTGTTATTAAACACATTCATAATGTGCAGCCATCACCACCATCCATCTCTAGAAATTTTTTCATCCTTGTTAATATGAAACTATATCCATCAACACTAACTCCCACCCTTCTCCCCCAGCCCCTGGCATCACCATTCTGCTTTCTTTCTCTGTGATTTTGACTACTCTGTTATCTCATACAAGTGGAATTGGACAGTATTTGTCTTTTTGTGACTGGCTTATTCTACCTAGCGTAATGTCTGCAAGGTTCACCCATGTTGTAGCATCAGTCAGAGCTTCCTGCCTTTTTAAGGCTGGATAATATTGGATAAACCACATTTTGCTTATCTGTTCACCTCTTAATAGATACTGGGCTGCTTCCGTGTTTCAGCTGCTGTGAATAATGCTGCTACAAACATGGGGTGTACACGTCTGTTCGAATCCCTGCTTTCCATTTTGGGGGGTATATTCCAGAAGTGGAATTGCTGGATCATATGGTAGTTCTATGTTTCATTTTTTGAGGAATCATCTTGTTTTGCACAGCGGCTGCACCCTTTGACATTCCCACCAACAGTGCATAAGGCTTCCGATTTCTCTACATCCTTGCCAGTAGTTGTTATTTTTGGTTTTATGATAGTAGCCATCCTGATGGGAGCGAGGTGGTATGTCACTGTTTTGATTTGCATTGCCTCATGGTTAGTGATGTTCAGCATCTTTTCATGTGCTTATTGGCCATTTGTATATCTTCTTTGGAGAAATGTCTATTCAAGTCTTTTGCTCATTTTTAAATCAGGTTACTTGTTTTTGTTGTTGAGTTATAGGAGTTCTCTCTATATTTTGGGTATTAATCCCTTATCACATATATGATTTGCAAATATTTTCTCCCATTCTGTGGGTTGCCTTTTTACTCTATTGATGGTGTTTTTTGATGTATAAAATTCTTAAATTTTCGTGAAGTCTCTTTGTCAATTTTTTCTTTTGTTGACTGGGCCTTTGGTATCCAAGAAATCATTGCCAAATCCAATGTCTTGAAGCTTCTAGCCTGTTTTTTTCTGAGAGTTTTACAGTTTTGGGTCTTACATTTAGGCCTTTGATCTATTTTGAGTTAATTTGTCCAATTTTACTCTTTCACATATGGATATCCAGTTTTCCCAGCACCATTTACTGAAAAGATTGTCCTTTACCCATTGAATGGTCTTGGCACTCTTGTCAAAAATCATTTGAACATACATGCAAAGGTTTATGTCTGGGCTTTCTATTCTATTCCATTGGTCTTATATGTCTGTCTTTATGCCAGTATCATACTCTTTTGATTACTGAAGCTTCGTATATTAAGTTTTGAAATCAAGAAGTGTGAGTCCTCCAGCTTTTTTCTTTTTCAAGATTGTTTTGGCTATTTGGGGTCCCTTGAAATTCCATATGAATTTTAGGATTGGTTTTTCTATTTTTATAAAAAGTTTTGGGATTTTGCTAAATCTGTAGATTGCTTTTGGTAGTATTGACATCTTAACACTATTAAGTCTTTCTGTCCATGAACATGGGATGTGTTCCATTTACTTATGTCTTCTTTAATTTCTTTCATCAATGTTTAGCACTTTTCAATGTGCAAGTCTTTCACCTCCTTGGTTAAGTTAATTCCTAAGTATTTTATTCTTTTTTATACTATTGTAAATGTATAATTGTTTTTGTAATTTCTTTTTCTGATTGTTCATTGTTAGTGTATAGAAGTACAAATGATTTTTGTGTATTGACTTTGTGTCCTGCTACTTTGCTGAATTCATTTATTAGCTCAGTTTATTTATTAACAGTTTTGTTTTTTGTAGAATCTTTAGGATTTTCTACATGTAAGATCCTACCATCTATAAACAGAGATAATTTTACTTCTTTCTTTCCTATCTGAATGCCTTTTATTTTTCTTGCCTGACTGCTCTGGCTAGAACTTGCAGTACTATGTTGAATAGAAGTGGTAAAGTGGATATCCTTGCCATGTTCCTGATATTAGAAGAAAAGCTTTTAGTCATTTGCCTTTGAGTATGTTGTTTATTGTGGGTTCATCTTATACAGCTTTTATTATGTTGAGGTAGTTTCTATCTATTCCTAGTTTGTTGAGTATTATATCATGAAAGAGTGTCAGATTTTGTGAAATGTTTTTTCTGCATCAGTGGAGATAATTATGTGTTTTTCCCCCCTTCATTCTGTTAATGTGGTAAGTTACATTTATATATTTTTCATATATTGAACTATCCTTGCATTCCAGGAATAAATTCCACTTGGTAATGGCTTATAATCCTTTTAATATGCTGCTGAATTTGATTTGCTAATATTTTTGGTTAAAGATTTTTATATCAAACATTAAGTATATTGGTCTGTAGTTTTCTTTTGATGTCTTTGTCTGGCTTTGGTATCAGGATAATGCTGGTGTCATAAAATGAGTTAGGAAGTATTCTATCTACTACAAGTTTTTGGAAGAGTTTGAGAAGGATTGGTGTTAGTTCTTCTTTAAATGTTTGGTAGTATCGCCAGGGAAGCCATCAGGTCCAGGGCTTTTCTTTGTCAGGAGATTTTTGATACTGACTCAGTCTGCTTAGTAGTTACAGGTCTATTCAGATTTTCTATTTCTTGTCTTGGTAGGTTTTGTGTTTCTAGGAATTTGTCCATTTCATGTAGGTTATCCAATTTGTTGGAGTATAGTTGTTCATAGCATGCCATTATACTACTTTTTATGTCTATAGAATTGGTAATAATGTCCCCATTTTCATTTCCATTTCTGTTATTTGATTCTTTTCTCTTTTTTTCTTAGTTCATCTAGCTAAAGGTTTGTCAATTTTGTTGATCTGTTCAAAGAACCAACATTTTGTTTTGTTGATTTTTTTCTTGTTTTTCTATTCTTTTATTTCATTCATCTCTGGTCTAATCTTTTTTGTTTTTGTTATTGTAGAGATAGGATCTTGTTATGTTGCTCAGGCTGGTCTCGAACTTATGGCTTCAAGGGATCCTTCCACCTCGGCCCCTCAAAGTGCTGTGATTACAGGCATGAGTCACCACACCTAGCCTCTGGTCTAATTTTTATTATTTTCTTCCTTCTTCTAGCTTTGGATTTAGTTTGTTCTTCTTTTTCTAGTTTCTTAAGTTGTAAAATTAGGTGATGATTTGAGATCTTTCTTATTTTTTAATATAAACATTTATAGCTATAAATTTCCCCTTAGCACTTGCTTTCACTGCATTCCATAAATTTTGGTATGTTGTATTTTCATTTTAATTCGTCTCAGTTATTTTCTAATTTCCCTTGTCATTTCTTCTTTGATCCATTGATTGAGAATATTTGTTTAATTTTTACAGATTTGTGAATTTTCCAGTTTTACATCTGTTATTGATTTCTACCTTCATCTCATTATGATCAGAGAAGATACTTTGTATATTATCTATCTTTCAAATTTATTGAGACTTAATTTGTGGCCTACTATATGGCCTGTCCTAGAAAATGTTGCATGTGCACTTGGGAAGGACGTGTATGCTATTGTTGTTGGGAACAGTGTACCATTTCTGTCTGTTAGATCTAACCATATCCTTGAAGAGGAATAAGGTAGGAGAACTTTCTCTGCTACTATCAAAATGTATCGCAAAGTTAGGGCAGTGGAGGACTGTGTAAATGCTGGCACATGCACGGACAGTGGAGTAGAAGAGAGAGTCCAGGAACAGATCCTGCACCTGTGGGCACATGGGCTGTGTGTGTAGGGGGATCAGTGTGGTCTTCTCACTGGGGCTGAGATCCATATGGGGGAGAAGAGAGAGACAGAAAGAAAGAAACTCAGTTCTCTCCAAGACTGTACAAACACATTTCCAGCTGTGTTGCAGATAAACCTGTGAAGGCAAAACAAGAAGTTACAGACATACATCTTTATAACGTTGGGGAGGCATAATGTTTAAACTAGGCACAAAAAGCACTAACCATGAAGACAAAGACTGATTGCCTTGATTAAATGAATTTTAGGAACCTGCATTTATCAAAATACACCATTCCTAGGGGGAAGGAGGAAGACACCTGCAACATGGATAACCCACAAAGGCCCATGTACCCTGAGAATGCTAACATATCCATAAGAAAATGACAAATAGCTGAAAACCAAGGTGGGCAAGGGGTTTGGATGGGCATTTTACTAAAGGTGATATCCCAATGACAAATCAATATGTGAGAAAGTTTCCAAGCACATTAGTTATCAGGGAAGTGCAGATTACAGACACATGCACCAGAATGGCTAAAATGAAACCTTTGACAATATCAAATGTTGGTGTAGATGCGAAGCAACTAGAACTCCTGGTTGGAGTGTTGGCTGTTATCTACTACTTTTGAAGGTACATATGCCCTATGATGCAGCAGTGCAGTACTATTCCTGGTGCTATTCATAGGTTATCCATCATGTAAACCAAGAGACATGTATAAGAATTAAATACAGCATTATTCACAAGGTCCCTAAATGGAAGCAACCTGACTGACTAACTGTGGAAAGGATAAACAAATTGTGATTGATGTATGCAATGGAATGCTCTAACTTCTTGCTTCTCAGAAGAAGCAAGCTTGGCAAAAATAAAAAAAATATTGGCCAGGCATAGTGGTGGCACCTAGAGCCCCAGCTACTTGGGAGGCTGAGACAGGAAGAGGCCAAGAATTGGAGGCTGCAGAGAGCTGTGATGACACCAGTACACTCCAGCCTGGGTGACAGACAGAGCAAGATCCTGTCTCAAAAAAAAAAAAAAAAAAGGCTGTAGACAGCGAGGGCTATGCAGCCAAAACCTGGTTTATTTTCCTCCCAGGCTGCTAGGGCCAAGGCTAACCTTCACCTTCAATGGTTACACTCAGCTTCAACCAGGACATCTCCGAGAGAAACTTCTTCCACCCCTTCCCTTTACAACTCAGCTTTTATATTTCTGTTGTTGTCTTAATGGTTTGGGTCTTACTTTATCTGTGCTGCCTTAAATCTTTATATCTTTTTCTTTTTGAAAGCAGGCTGGGAAAGTTAATGGACCATGGCTGTCTTAATAACATGGATAAATATCATAGGAGGAAGGCAGACACAAAAGAATACACCTGTATGATTCCAGTTATATAAATCTGAAAACAGGCAAGATTGTTAAAAACCACGGTTTCAGGTTGTGTGCTTCAGTGGTAGGACCATAAAAAAAAGCTAGAACGCTGTTATGCTTCTCATGGTGAACTGGGTGGGGGCCATATGGGCTTCCCTGTATGTTAAATCACTGAGCCATATGTTTCTGTTTTCCACTCTTTTCTGAATATGTACTATAGTTTATAACACAACATGGCAGCATGGTAGTGTGTATTTTTCCCAGCCCTGTTGAGCTGCTTGAGTGTAGACCTAGAGCAGGCAGTATCAGGTAGTAGGATTAGGATTTTGCAAATGAGCCTGAAAGGACCTGGTTCTGCTCTGGGGACATGAGCTGGTGGCAGGTGGTGGGAAGGAGGAAGGTCGTGGGCTGGGGCTCTTGTTTGGGGAGTTTCTGAGGCAGGGGGCAGAGTTCTGAGGCAACTGCTGTGGGGGTGCAGAGTTCCGAAAGGGAGCAGTTTGGTTATGACCATGGCAGAAGGCCCAGGAGGAGGCAGCGAGCCCATCCAGGAAAGGTGGGGTCAGGGAAGTCTCTGCCCTCCAGGTGTTAAAGTCAGGTGCAGACTGAGAGGTGTGAATTGTGTGACATAGCCTAGAGGTACACTTAGTGCCTAGAAGAGGAAGGGCCCAGTGCAGGGTCCCCAGCAAACTGACCGTGCATAAATACTCCCAGCAGGCCAGGCTCCCAGAAGAACTGTCTGTTCTTGCTTGGGGCTGAGGCTTAAGGGCGACATTGCCCCCAGCCAGCCTGGCAGAGTATATCTGGGGAGACAGGAGTCAGCTTGTGGGGCCTACCTCTGTTGTCATGGTGGGCTGTTGACGCCTGGGGAATAAGAGCAATTTACTGCTTATGTGTCAGCTGGGCTGGTCCACTTGTGGTTTCCTTCATAGAAATTCCTCCACACATGCTCCCTCACTCAAAAGGCAGTGGCAGGGAGTGAGGAGGGTGCTGGTGACTGAGGTGGGGGGATTCCAGGCCCTGCCCAGGCCAGGCAGGCGCAGGGCACCAGGGTGAGGGTACGTTTTTCCTTAGCATCCTGACCAGGGCGCCAGGCCTGACGCCATGAAGAGCTCGCGTGTGCACGGTAAGGGCATTTGGAACGAATAGTTTTCTCTCTCTTCTTACGCGATCCCTAAATTCTAGTATTTGTGGAATTGAGTATTCCTGCAAATTGCATCACATTAAAATGGAAAAAGTGACCAGTAATTATTTCCAACTCTTTCCTTCATCAAAGAGCTTCAGCTATTTTAAAGAGAAAAAAAAAATACCAGTTTGAGCCCAGCTCCTGTTCTATGTCTCAGATTCTGTTTTGGATTCTCAGTGTCCCCAGGACCCCCAAGTCTTGCAGTTGACTGAGTCCTGGTAAGCAGCCATCAAAGGCCCAGGTGACAGCTTGCTGACCAGTGAGAAGTGGGGTGACGAGATGTGTGAGGGCAGTGCCTTTTTGCTCGGAGGAGGATCTACTCAGGAAAGCAGGTGTTGCCCTGCTGTGGCAGGGTGGCACAGGGCGGCGTGGCACAGGGAGCTGCAGGCTTCAACGGACTCTTATTGGCTCGGAGGCCAAGAGATAGGAACGCTGGGAAGGTTGGGGACTACCTGAGGGGTGTGGGGACACCCCGGCATTCTCCAGGATGTGGGGCATTTACTAATGCTACAAATAGCTCTTATTTGTATCTCTCCTGCTTTCAAAAAGAAAAAGATATAAAGATTTAAGGCAGCACAGATAAAGTAAGACCCAAACCATTAAGACAACAACAGAAATATAAAAGCTGAGTTGTAAAGGGAAAGGGTAGAGGAAGTTTCTCTCGGAGACGTTTTGGTTGAAGCTGAGTGTAACCATTGAGGGTGAAGGTTAGCCCCGGCCCTAGCAGCCTGGGAGGAAAATAAACCAGCTGTTTGGCTGCATAGCCCTCGCTGTCTACAGCCTTTTTTTTTTTTTTTTGAGACAGGATCTTGCTCTGTCTGTCACCCAGGCTGGAGTGCACTGGTGTCATCACAGCTCTCTGCAGCCTCCAATTCTTGGCCTCTTCCTGTCTCAGCCTCCCAAGTAGCTGGGGCTCTAGGTGCCACCACTATGCCTGGCTAATATTTTTTTATTTTTGCCAAGCTTGCTTCTTCTGAGACTACCTACATGGGTCTCCAAGACAAAACCTGGGCAGGCTTGAAGGCGGCCGCTCAGGGTACGGAGACAACTGTCAGCGTGGGGATTGCATGTGCCGCAGCACTGTGTGAGGGTGGGGGCTCTCGGGCCTCCAGCCCCTCCCGATTGGCGCAGGCTTGTTGGGAACAATCCCGCTGACGAGCTGCGGCCTGCGGAGCTGGGTGCTGGGTGCTTGCCCAAGGGCTGAGGGGGCGGTCACCAGGGTGAGGGGAGGCAGACCCCCTGGCGCAGGGTTGGGTTTGGGAGATGGCCTGGAGGGCTCTGGGAGGAAGCGTGTGAGGGAGTGGGTGTGGCAGCTGGCTGGGGTAGCGCAGGGCCCCCCAGGCTTGCAAAGCCCTGCTGCCAGAGAGGCTGGGGCACACCCAGGAGTCCTGACCCCATCTGTCATCCCCATGACCTGACATGCTTCCTTCTCGGACGGGAGCTGTGTTTCATTCGCATTCCTGGCTTCATGCAGTCACGGGGGAAATAGCATTTATCGTGCTCGGTTTAATCCTGTAACTGTGTAAGGTACAGGGGATGCTTTGTTGTCCCCCAAGGCCTGGCTCGGTTGTCACCGTCTGACATGAGCACCACAGCATCAGCTGCCCCTTGGGGTCTCCTGGCTGCTGTGTCGAGGTGGCGCCTCCACGTCTCCAGGGCAGCCCCGCGCAGCCCAAGCCAGCTCTCCCCAGGGGCCCGGCATGGGGGTGTTCTTCCCATGGGGTGCTCTCGCAGGGGCCGTGCAGAGGTCGGCCCACACTGCTCCAGAGCTGTGGGTGTGGCAGGGTCGGCCCAGGCGAGGCCCTGCTTACAGGGAGCTTCATATCGCTGTAGGAGAGAAGAATGAACAGATCCATCCCCAGAAACCTGTCAGGCAGGATGGTGGGGAGGGCAGCAAGGCCACCTGGTGCTGAAAGGAAGCCAGCTGCCTGGAGGCCCTGGGATGGGGCACAGCCACCCAGGGGACAGCTGGTATGTCCCAGGCACAGAGGGGAGGGAGGGCCGGCCTGACATCTTGGATTTTATTCTGAGTGTGACAGAAGCTTGGGTGAATTTACAGCAGGGAGCTGCGAGAGCCACCGCCCTGTTGTTTGGCGTGGAGACATGGGGGCTGTTCCCTGTGGGTCATCGCCTGCCATCCCTGGGGACTGGCAGGAGGCGGCGGGGTGGGCTGTGTTTGGAAGGGCCCTCCGGCTGCATGCGGGGGCTGGGCAGGGGCCTTGGGGCCCAGGAGGGTGGATTTTGCATGAGGCTGCTGGAATCCAAGCAGCCACTGTCCCAAGTTGCCACATCCCCAGATGACCAGGAGGGGCACACTGGAGGGACTTGAGGACAGGGGCATGGCGGGTGCATGTTCCCTGGGAACCTGGACTGGAGCCCAGGGGAGAGATGGGCTCAGGGACTGGGCAGGGGGGATGGCCAGGCCAGTTGGGGCAGACTGCCACCTGTTCTTGCAGACGAAGTCTCCCTGGGCCACAGCTAGCCCATGGAGGTTCGAGGTCTCTCTGCTGTTTGGGCTACGATGGCCATGTAGAGTCATTGGGACAGCGCACAGCATGGCCCACAAAGCCGAAAGTACCTCATCTTGGCCCTTCACAGACAGTCTGTGCGCCCTGGTGAGAGCTACCATGCACGGGGTTGGTCCCGCAGAAGGCTGGGCCTGCAGGAGGACTGCGGGAGAGGACCAACCCCTCTCCCTCAGCTGCTCCAGACTGTTCCGGACCCACCCGGCCCCCTGTTCTGCCTGTGCTGCACTGGTTCCTTTGCTTGAGACACCAGTGGGCCAGTGGCCTCTGGGGGCCAGGCCTGTCACCTTCACAGCTTCTGCCTCCCATAGCGCCCAGCCCTTGGCCCAGTCTGGGCCACCCTGAGTGTTGCCTGAGGGGTTTATACCCATTTATATCCCTGGCCACCTAGAGGGTACTCTGGGAGGAGCTGGTTGGCTTCTCTGGCCTGAGCTGGGCTGTAGGCCCAGGATGGGGCATCTGTGGCGGGTGCCGGGGGCAAGTGTGGGCACAGGGACATGCAGGGACTGGCAGTGGTGGGCGCTGGGCAGCAGGGGGCGCCCAAGCCACACTTTTGCTCTTGTCGTGGGAAGCCTGGCTTAAGAGAGAGAGGGCAGAGGAGGGTGGGAGGGGCTTCCATGGTCGTCCTGAGTGAGTGGAGGTAATGCCACCTGGAGACTGTAGTCACAGAGCTACGATCCTGGACAGAACACAGACGAAACCCTGGACTAGACTTAAGGCTTGACACGGCCAGAGTTGCCTGCTTGGCCGTGTGGCTGCTGGAGCTCGTTCCTGTCCACCTCTGGGACCACCTGCAGCACATCACCTTATCCAGGAACGAAATCTCCACAGACGTTTCAAAATAAACTCTTTTTATCTTAGTTCTTATGTTTGTTACTTTGCCATTTCCAGGGGAATTTAACTTGGAAGTTTTTGCTTGTTTTGGTCTTTTGTGTATCAGTCTACTTAAACCCTTCATGTGGGAAGTCACCTAAGCTCCCTTTAAGATGCTGTTGAGGCGGGAGCACCACGTAATAGGATTTCTCAGAGCCTCAAGGGTTTGCTCGTCCCTGGTTGGGTTACAGGTGGCGAAGTATGAGTGTATGATGCTCAAGGTGGCTGGGGGAGGAGGCCGCCTCTGTTGGGTGCTGGGGAGGGAAGGGAGGCAGTCAGGGTCCTCAGGCCGTTGTGACGATCAGGCCAGGGCAGGTGGCGCAGGGTCAGACTTAACCTCATGCCAGTTGTGCATTTGCTTATGGTCAGGGTTGGAAGGTGGGAGAATGGGAGAGCCCAGTTGGGGGAGGTTTGAGGGCCCTGCTCGCAGGGTTTGGGCACCGTAATGGCCCCTTTTAGGGGCCTCATGGAGAGGTCACAATTCAGCCTTTGGCCTGGCCACCAGAGGCTTCCAGGGGTTAAGAGCAGGGAGAGAACCCAGGGTCTGCTCTTGAATCTGAGGCCGTGTTTCCTCGAGCATCTCCAGGGGTCATTTGCAGAGACCCCTCCTCCAAGTGATGCCTCTCATCTGCTCACCGCACCCTGGCCAGGCTTTGGAGAGCTGAATGTGCCAAAGGCCCTGTAGAGGCGGCAGGGCTGTGGTCTAGGTCATCCGGGTCCTCCCTTTGCTGCTGCCGTCTGTGCATCTACCTTCTGTGATCTCAAAACTCTAGTAGGGCATGTGCTTCTGTCCCCTCTGGCCTGGGCAGAAGACTCGGGAAGTCCTGGTCAGTGGGGCCTTGGGGGTGCACCCTCCATCTGACACTGTGTGGGGTGGCGGTGGTGACTAGTGAGAGGTGCCTGGGAGGCAGGTGGTACTGTAAGGAGGCCCAGGGTCAAGGAGTCACTCTCTAGTGGCCCGGAAGACCCCATGCCACCCACAGGCCCCTCTGCCTTCCCTGGGACTTTCCAGCTAGCCTGGGACAAACCTCCTGTGGGATCTTGCATCTGCCCCTGGGCCCCTCACTTCCTGCTCTGGATGCCCTCTGCCTCTCCGAGCCCTGCTGTTCTGGCTGGTCCCTCGAGGCCATCCCTGGGCCTCTCCCTCCCAGGCACTCCCAAGTGCCTACCCTGCATTTCCCAGCCCTGGGGTGGCAAGGGGCTCCCCCGGGCAGATATTCAGGGCCAGAGCACCCCACGCCACAGCTGCTTTCAGGCCACACACTTGTTTGCCAAGTCCACCATATCTCGGCTTTTCCTTCTGTCTGGGATCCCAGCGCTCCTGTAGGTGGCCATGCAGGCCTGGCAGAGGAGGGATGGGAAGGACTTGCCATTTCTGAGCTTGCGCTCTTCCCTCTCAATCTAGCATCTCGCAGCCGTGGTGGGGCCACGCCAGCGCAGCACCAGTTCCTCCGCCACCACCCGTGTTTTACTTCTCGTACCTGAACTGGCCACTTGTGTGTATGTGTGTGAGGCTGTGCTGGGCTTCTCAGTCCGTGGCCTGAAGCTGCTCCGCCCCATGCACCAAGTGAGGGAGACAGAAGCAGGACTCGGTGCCCAGAGCTCTCCGAAGCAGGTGCTCCTGGAGTCGCTCTCTCCTCACCCAGAGCACGTGCCGCAGGAACGCCAGGGAAGTCTGTCTGGTGTTCTGGCCCCCACCCCATCTCTCCCAAGACTCTCCTTACCCGATGGCGGAAGAGGAGATGGAGAAAGCCCAAAAAGAGACACAAGAACCCAGGAGGACTGGTTGTTAGTGATGGGACAGCGGCACGTAAGACCCGGAGAGGCCTGAGGCTGCTTTTGGGGCTACTCATAGTAAACCACACAGAGAAGACGGAATCGTGTTTCTTCCTTTTCAGTCCTTGATTGAACATGTGGGACAAAGATATTTCTGTTTGAAATGATTAAAGTGAAAACAAGTTTGGCCTTAAGTAGTAACCTAGGCGGTTTCCCCAGTTCCCAGCAGAAGGTTCTGCTGCACACACTCCCCATGTGCCCTGTGGCTGGTGGCCCTGGGTTCTAGTGTGCCTGTGGGGCTAGGATACCCTTGTCCTCTGCTCTGGCCTGGAGGCCACTGTCTCCTACAAAATACTATAAATTAGTACAGGCCCCTCAAATCAGTGAGGGAACAGCCAGGCCACGGGGTCCTGTGTTTGGACTGGCCCCCATGAGAACTGATAGCTGTCATTCCACAACCCTCCCGTTTGCTTTCTCTGAAAGTGTGTGTGGGGGGTGCGTGTGTGGGTGTGCTTGTGTGTGAAAGTGGGTGCTCGTGCACACGTGTTGGGATGAAGGTGGGCAGTAGGGCAGGAGGGGGAGTCAGGGGCATGGAAGGGAAGATTGTTGGTGGGAGAGCCAGCATAGTGCCCCACATCCCATCCTGTGAGTCCGCTGGGCCATACTTGGCTGTGGCTGTCACCTGGGGCGTTGGGGCTGCCCTCAAGTGTATATGTGTGTATCAGGCAGCTTTTGCATGTCGAGGCTGCCTCGTGGGCTGGGGAGGTGGGCTGATGCTGGTTTGGTTGGGCAGATAGGTTTAGTCTCAGGAATGGGCCTGGTCTGTAAGTGTCCCTGCCCTTTTTGTCACATGGCCTCCTGTCATGCTGGTTTAGACCCTGGCGCAGAGCACAGGCAAGGTGGGTGGGGCGATGGTACTTGTCAGCAAGCCCTGCCCAGGAGTGGGGCTTCTGAGGCTACCCCAGTCCAGGCCGGCAGGACTGACCAGGGCTCCCAGTAGCCAGGGCTGGAGGCCACTCCCTGGGCTGATGGCAGGAGCGGGGGTGGAGCCCCTTTCAGGAGGAACAGCTCCCCAGTGAGAGAGGAGGGACTGCCTCAGGGAACTCCTGCCAATGTCCTCCAGGCCGGTACCTGGCAGAGGGGCTGCCCCGCTCTGTCCTGCTCCTTCTCTAAGCCCCCTCACTCTCCCTGGTCTGGGGCGTGGACACCTCCAGAACCTCTGTCCCTCAGACAGTCTGCAGCACCCCTGCACTGAGTGGTGGTGGCGCTGAGCCGGTGACAGTGAGCTCACAAACGCACAGCATACTGTATGGCAGGCGCATCTCTTGAGAAACACTATCTAAGGAAGACTGAGCTGATGCCCAGTTGTCTGTACATTTTCACCATTACGGGCAGCTATGGTATTAAATACATTTCTGCATGAGACACGGCATGTGCCCAGTGCTGCGGATTCTGTTCACTGAGTATTCATGCTGGAATGCTTGTGTTTCTCTCACGGAAAGTGAAAGTGAGGCTGGCTCATCACCTTCCCAGCTGCCTGACCCCAGACCCAGGTTGGGCTTCCAGCCTGTGGGCCCAGCAGGCATTGAGTTTGCAATTCCTGGACCAGAAGCTCCCCCAGGTCCTCTCCAGCCTAACGTTCTAGGGTGAGGATTCCCAGAACCTGTTACGATTAGACCCTGGATGTCTCATGCTGAAAGACAGCAGGAAAGCACTCTAGGGTGGGGTGAGCAGTTTACCCCACAATCCAGGGAGTTAACAGGTTAGTTTTGTAGTGATATGTATCCTAGGTAGGTTCTACAAATAGTTTTTGTTTTCTTTCCTTCTTCCTTTTTAAAGCCAGGATCCATCATGGTTTAGTCACTTTCAGGTTGTTTCTGGTATTTGGGAGGCAGAACAGATCATGGACTTTGGACAGCACTGGGGGGATTTTCAGGAATATGCCAGATCCCACTGGCTGGCACCAAGTAAACTCGTGCATATGGAGGCTTATAATAGAACCATCAGCAACTGTAATTAAGGTTTCGAACTGCACCACTATGCTAAAAAAAAAACAAATTCTCTGCAGCTGTTGTACTGACTGAGAAATTACCCCTATCGGCTGAAGTTTTATTCTTCTGATTTGGTAGAGGAAATACTTTAAAAATGATCTCACAGCATGATTTATGTAAATGGCTTTTTTTCCTTTGTATGAGACAATTGAGATAGAGTCTGAATCCCTGGCAAACCACAGCTTCCTGCAGTATCCTGTTGCTATGGGTTACGAAGGGAACGAAATGGAACTTCATCTGAAACGTCTTTAAACTTTTCTGCCATGCACAGGCATGCTGCGATGTTCAGTGGTGTGTTTTAGATCTGGGTGCCTACTGTGATACAGAAGTTTTCTTGCCTAAAGATGAATTTGGGAAAAGGGTTGTCAGATGAAACGCACATTTTGAATGACCAGCAGGTAAGTTATTCCGGCTGTTTCTTGCCATTTAACAATTGTAAGACAGCTTGCCATCCTGTACTGCTCTGCCTGCAGCCTGTTTAGTGAGTACCGAACGGTTGTTGAAAATGCTTTTCTTGTGTTGCAGTGCATAGTTGAAGTGAGTGCTGTGGAGGTAAACGCCGAGCGCTCGGAGGCTCTCAGGCCACAGCGCTGATGTCCACAGCCAGCCTGGGTGTCCGGGGTCGCTGGACCAGCCTCAGCCCCTCGGACACGCAAGCTGCCAGGCTTTGAGTCAGAACTAACAGAAAGCTCAAATGTTAGTCTTTCCCTTTCCATAGCAATTCTAATAGATTTTAAAGATGTGAGTGAATTAATTTTGTTGAAATATTAAATTTCAACTAGGTAAAATCTATCGTACTCTTTAAATTATTACTTTCTAGCTTACATTTTTAAATGTAATGAGTTGATTCTGCTACCTGTGCATATATATGATTACTAGTGATCATATTTAATGATTATTATATGAGCTTATAAAGTTGAACTTACTGTAAAATGGTTTTTAAAAGGGTTGAGATTAAATAAAAAGAATAATTTTTATTTTTCTCTTGTGACTATGCCATGTTGAGGCGAACGTAAAATAAATTATGTACAGAAGGTTGTCAGTAATTGCTGGGCACCAATTTTAAACTCATTCTTTAATGAGAATTGTTTAATATGAACATTTCTTTCCTAATATATAATTAAGATTCTTTGTAGAGAACTGAAGGGGAAGCTACTGGTTCAGAAATGACTAGTGTGGGTTGGAAAATGCGTTACAGGAAAGTGGACTGCGTCCTTCCCTGTGAGTGGAGAGTGGCAGCAGGTCTGCCGGGCAGGCGGGGAGAGCCCCACGCGAGGAGCAGGGCTCCTCTGTGTCTCGTAAGCCGCGCTCTAGCACGGCTGCCTCCCCGGGGCGGGGGGCCGCTGGGGTCTTGCTATTGCGCGGCTGCCTCTGGCTGTCTCAGTGCAGGAGGAACGTGCTCCTGTGAGTTCTGGTTCATGTCCCGTGTGGGAAAACGAACTTCGGGGCTATAATGTCCTGAGTGGGCTGATTTTTCCATTAGCTGTTTCACATTTGTAGGCAACACTTTCACTTCAATAGTACATTAAGGCAAGTTTTAGAAAACTTTGTTTTTTATTATCAGTAAAAAAAGTCATAAAAAACGTACCTTTTTACTTGCTACTTGCCTATATGAATGATTTGGATTTCCTTTTGAACCTTACAAACGCTTAGACTGGCAAATAAGTCGTTCCTGTGAGCATGTTAAAAGCCGGTTGATGTTGCGTGTTGAGCTTGCGGGAGTGCGGGGGTGGGGGTGGGTGGGAGGCGGGTGGGGGCTGTTGCAGCCCTGCCGGGCCCTGCTCGGCCCCACTTTGTCCGGCACAGCAGAGGCTGGTAGCTGTGCTGAGGCCACGCAGGAAGGGACGGGAGGCCCCACACTGGAGACCAGCCCTCCGGCCAGCTCTGTGAGCACCAGTGAGTTGCTTCTCCCGTTCAGCCTCAGATCGTTCACCTCTACAACGGGGGCACCACGAGAATGCCAGGGCCCCACCCACGGTACGTGTGCTCAGCAGAAGCTCTGCTTTGTGCATGTGTTTCCAGAAGGTCCTGTTGTCTTGTGAGCTCCCTTCCTCCTGCAGTGGGGAGCTCCAGCCTCTCCAGGAGCTGTTTCCAGCATCACCCAGAGAGCGCAGCCCAGCTGCCAGGAGAGGGCAGAGGCTCTCACTGGCCAGATGAGCTAGTGACGGTCTCCCCGTCTTAAGTCGACTCCAAAAATACGTTTGCCCCTTCACCAAAACAAAGTAATCTATCACGTTTAATAAGCCCTACTAAGATTGGGTGTTCCACTCTTTGGTGCTAGCAACATGCTAATGAAGAGACATTGAAACCCACATCCCCAAAGAAATATGCACAGTCTGGCTAGGGGGAGTTTGTACAGTCTGCCCACACCGTGCTCCTGCTTCCCAAGCGCCCTTGCTGTGCTGGTGCAGCCTGCGCAGCCTGGCCCCCCCGGGTCCTGAGGGCAGTCTTGCCGCCTGGCCGGGGCGGCCCCTCGAACTGTGCTAGGGCAGCGGCAGGTTAGTCAGTCACAGCTACAGAGTCATAGGTGGGATATTATGGGGCAGCTTCATCTTTCCTTCCTCTGAGTTGTGGGACTAAGTCCCCACCCCGAGTGAGTGCCCAGTTCCTGGTCCCTGCTAGCACGTGGGGCCCGTCTGTCATGACAGTTGTCTGGCACCGCCCAAGCGCCTGGCTTCCCTGTGGCCTCCTTCTCTGTTGAGTCCTCAGACCTCAGCGCAGCGACATCGGGTGGGACGTCCAGGGCTGGGTGGGGGTGCCTTCCGGCCGTGGCCTGTCAGTGCCTCTAATCGTCCTTCTTGTTCACGAAATACCAATTCTGCTGAGCTTGATGCAGAGCAGAAGGTTTGTCTCTTGAAGCAAAGTCTCGAGTGATTTCGAAGCACACTGGGCATAAAGTAGCTTATTTTGACTTCTCTCTGCACAGGGAGGTATCTTTGGCTCCTCCTTTTTCCCTGAGGGAAAGAACTTTCTGGAGACCGAGGAGCTTATTCCTCTTCATGCATTGATGTCCTGTTTAATAATTGAAGATTAAAAAGGTTATGCTCTTAAAAAAGAAAACAGCAGTCAAACATTCTTTTGTAGACAGCGCTGGGCCCCACAGTCTGCTGAGAGCCTGGGCAGGTGGATTTCCAGGGGTGGCTGCAGAGCGCAACCTGGCGAGGCTTGAGGACAATGGGCACTGTGTGCTGAGGAGCGTGGCGCCTGCGCTGGAGCCTGGGGAAGTGGGAGGATAATAAAGGAGATAGAAGAGTGACAGAAGTCGGTGGGCAACATGTGAGGGCAACTCTGGCCCCAGTGTCTAGGCCCCTGTGTCACTGGGCTGGAACCCTCCACCCTTTTCTCTCTGGACTGCAGAGGGTGGCAGGTGCCAACCATCCACGGCAGAGTCCAGCCCCTGTGTGAGGAATAATCCAGGTTACATTGGGACTGAGACTGGGGCAGTGGGGCGCCATGGCCCAGCGTGAAGACACGAGAGGAGCAGGGCGGGCATGCCCTTTCTGAGGACATGTTGACCTGGATCATCTCTGAACCTCTGTAGGACAAACTTGGTAGGCTGTTAGGGACATTTTTTGCATTTGACTGAGTTTCTGACTTTCAGCCCAAATTAACTATGTTCCTCTCACCAGCCTGTCGCTGCCCACCTCTCCCATGTTGTCCCTCTTGTGCTTACTCTCCTTTGGGGCCCTGCAGCGACAGTCTTGGCTGCGGAGTTGGAGTGCACGGAGCGCCCTGTGTCCCAAGGGCGCGTTCTGTCCTGTGCGTCGGTCTGGGCCGGCCCCTCCGCGTGGTGTCTCCCCGCACTGCTGCCTGTTGGTCAGCACCTGTCTTGCCCTGAGACGGGGCGACCACCCTGCCTTGAGGCTGAGCGTGGGGACTGTCTGCCCACCCCCTCCACACGCTGGTCGTAGATTCTTCTCTCATTCTCCCACACTCCGAATCTTGTCATCCATGTAAGAATACCTCTTGGTATGCTCGAGGGAAACTACTATTTTCTATTTTTACATCTTCCTCTTTACTTCATTAAGAAATTGGTCACCAAGCGCCAGCGGTTTCCCTTCCCTGTGATGTTCTCAGTTCTCAAAGGTTCCTACGTCTTCTCTTGCCGGTCCCTGTGGCTGCCGTGCCGGGCGCCTGCTGCCTTCCCACCCTGGCTACAGACCATGCTGTGAATGCACAGTGGGTAGGTCTGGGGTCCCTTGAGATCCGTGTCATCCTCCACATGAGCTCGAGGCTGGAACCTCGTCAAGCAGCAGGATCTGCCTCCATTCCCAGCATCTGACCAGCTTTCCTCAGTCTTCTGGACAACTCCTTCCCTGTCCCCCTCCTGTCCCTGAGCGCCCCTGGCTTCCCCCACTTTCCAGGTCTTCACATGGGGGTGCACACCACCTCTGGCCGTGGCTATGAGCGTCCCTGGCGTGTTGCCCTCCCAGCCGGCCTCTGCAGCAGGCACCACTTCCCTGTCCCAGGATTGTCCATGCGTCCACACCGTGCACCCTCTGTGCACACCCTGGAGGCCATCAGACTTGGGTGTCCCCATCCGACCTGGACTGCTCCATGGTCTCCTGCACCTTAGGAAAGGATGACATTGGCCCTTTTGCTCAGGCCAAGCCCTCTAATCCTCCATATCAGCAAACCCATAGGCCCAGCCTTCAGAACGTGCCCCTAAGTTTACTCTGTCACCCTCATTACTGCCCCCACTTGTCCGGAGCACTGTGGAGCCTCCTGCCACCCCCGTCTGTCTGTCCTCCTGCCGTCCAGCCTGCCCCTCCACTCCCACCCCGGGGCTTCCCTCGTCAGCCTGGCAGCGGGAGACCCTCCAGCCCCCACACGCTCTGCCAGCACAGCGTTGCCTCTTGTGGGGTTTTTCTGTTTGTTTTGTGTGTCCAGCGTCTCGCAGATGTCTGGGGCATCTCGGGTGCTCAGCAGGCGTTGGGAGTGAGGAAAGCATTCCCAGCATGTGTTTCCCCACACGCTGCCTGTCCCTGTGGGCAGAGGCCATTCGTGACCCACACCCCATGCTGCCGGAGCTCAGGGCTGTGCTGGACACAGCCAACGGGGGATGCTGGGGGCTGGACACAGACTGAGGGAGACAAAGGCTTGATTGCCAGGGTGTAACTGTACCAGGAGGCTGTTCTGAAACAGTAACTAATCTCAGTTTATATAATACAAGAAAACACTTCCCTGGGCTTGGGCTTTGACCTCAGCTGGGAGTGTAGGCTCCGGCTTGTGGTGAGCGCTGTTTGTTCAGAAGAGCACCCGTGGCAGCTGCCGCCACCAGCTGTGCTTAGTGCCATCTCCTGCACAAGGCATTTTAGGTTCCCTTTCTCTTGTGGGAAGTTTAGCATTGTCATGTTGGGATTCTAAGTCATAAATGTCATCCTAGATCCCTCTGTGACTTCCAGCTTGTGTACATATGGGAGGGCTCCTGTCTTTCTTAAATTGGATAAGCCTATTAGGTAAAAGGATCACACACACTTTATTTCAACAAAGATGATTGTGTGAAGGGAAGAAACACTCCAAAGTCAGGTGTTTACATTGCGTTCATCAGTATGGTACCTGGATGCCACCACATCAGGCTCTTGCTTTGGACTTTTAAGAGTTTTTACATGGGGCTAGGTGCAGTGCCTCATGCCTATAATCCCAGCACTTTGGGAGGCTAAGGTGGGAGGATTGCTTGAAGCAAGGAGTTTAAGACCAGCCTAGGCAACATAGTGAGACCCCCCTCTCTACAAAAAATACAAAAATTAGCCAGTTGTGGGGTGTGCACCTGTAGTCCCAGCTACTTGAGAGGCTAAGGCAGGAGTTGCTTGAGCCCAGAGTTCAAAGCTGCAGTGAGCTATGAACCTCCCAGTGCACTCCAGCGTGGGTGACAAAGCAATACCCTGTTTTTATAAAGAATTATCTTAGGCTTCACCAAGGATATGAAAGGAGTATTAGTTGTTTAATTTTCTGAAAGATGCTATTGTTATGGTTTTGCCCCCAATTCTGTTTCTTCTGATTTTATTGCAGGTTGAAGAGCTCTTTGGAACACACACCCACCCACATGTGCACATTTTAAAAAGAAGCACAGATCCAAATCTGAGCGCAGGCGCTTTCTCTACTGCTGAGCCCAGCCCTTCCCCCCACTGTGCTGGCCCACGCACCTATCTCCGTGTCCGTCACCTCTTCCCGCCATCCTGTCTGTCCCTGTTAGCACTGAACACACTTGCAGTGTCTTCTGTTGTTGGATCACAAAAATCCTTTATTGTAAACGGCACAAGTTGGACCTAGAAATATTTGCTTTCATGTTGTTTCCATGTAGACCTTATCTTCACTTGTCTCTTTGGTGAACCTGCTGTTCTGTTCAAAAAGAAATAATGTGTGTGCGTGCACATGGGATGTGTGCACATGTGTATGAACAGGAGCAAAGCTGGTGTTGGCTGCTGACTATGGACTGACCACCTCCTAGTGCCAGGGTGGCCATGGAGCAGGCCCCTTGACTCAGACACTTGCAAGGTCTATGCAATAGCCCCTTTCTATGTCTTTTAGCCAAAGAATCTTGGAGCTCTTTTGCAAGGAAAATTGTCATGGCTATGGCCAGGCAAGTCCCAGGTGGCCAGGTATGAGCAGAGGTAGCAAGGAAAGCTTCCTGGAGAAAGTGTTGATGAAGCTGAACTAGGTAGGTGAACTCACCAGGTGAGGTTGCAGGTGAGAGCTGGAGCATGTGAGGGTGCTCCATGCTGAGGGTATGGAGATACAGACAGCAGGGAGGGACAGGGATTTCCACGCAGCAGCCATGGGGACCCTTGTACAACCACCCTAGGTGGGACGTATGTGTCCCATTAGGACCTAGTACGCACAGGCGTGTGCGTGTGCACACACAACCTTGCAGCTCAGAAGCAGGCTCCAAGAGCAGCACAGGCCTTCCTGTTTCCCTTTCATGTTATTTTGTTCCAGCCTATTTCATTTTTTAACAAATGTTGGTCATGACCCACTGAATTGATTAGATGTCTCCTTGGAGGGCTGTGAGTGGGTCTGAAGGCCCCAGTGCTAGCGGAGCACAGAGCAGGCCTGCCTGCAGGAGTGCAGCGAGCAGGGGTGATTGGACTGAGATAAGGGGAGGGGAGGCAGAGTCACATGGCTTCTGCTCCCTTCTGCATCTGGCCCATCGAGAAAGCACGGAAACAATAAAGTTTTAAAAGGTTAAATAAATATATATCAGATTGTTAAATTCTATGACTTTTTATCATTTAGATTATTTATGTTTCTTCTCTCCATATTTAAAACATTTAGTACGTCTGGGTAACTTGCAGGCCTTGGTCTCCTTTTTAGGAATATTATGTGGTTATTTAATATTTTTTTTGTCCAAGGTAGAAATTTTGTCAGTGGCTCAGAATAGAAAAATTATTATATATTACTATAGACCAATATAATTTGGAAATTTTATATTCTAATAATTCCTTTTGTCTGATGTTACTAATAGAATAAACCTTGATAGAGGTTAGATTCATCATATGACATTCTTCATATAAATAATTTAAAACTTTCAAAACATTAATTCACAATAAAATATTCAAGGAACACATGTGGTCCAGACAGATTTCCTGCTGAGAACAAATCTACATCAGTTTCCACTGAACTATCACATTTAAGAGACTGACTGAGGAATGGAGATTGTTTGGACCTGAATTACATATCTAAATTACTTTGTAAATTTCTTTAAAACAGAAATATATTTACTTTAGTGTAAATTCTGCTATGGAGGCATGTTATAGAAGGTTTTAGAGCTGTTTAAATTATAAACACAAAAAAATGATAACTTGGATATTTTTTCACTGGTGGCTCTGTTTTTGTGGCTGTACTTTCTTTGTGAGTATAACTTGTAAATATGGAAATTTGGAGAAAATCCAAGAAGTATAGGCCAATGAAAACAAGTTACTAAAACAAATAATACTGAGTATTAGAATTTGGGGAATGTTATGTTTAATTCATAAAAATGCTTATAGTGCTCTATCCAAGTATGCCAAGAAATTTGGAAATGCCAAATTTTAAAAGTCGTATTGAGAAATTGGATCCTTATCTTACACCATAAACAAAAATCAACTCAAAAATGGATTAAAGACTTAAACATAAGACCTGAAACCATAAAAGTCCTAGAAGAAAACACAGGAGAAAGCTCCATGATGTTGGTCCTGGCAGGGAGTTTCTGGACGTGATCCCAAAGCACAGGTGACAAAGGTAAAACTAACAAGTGGGATCACATCAGAGTAAAAAGTTTCTGCACAGCCAAGGAAACACTCAGAATGAACAGGCAACCTACAGATGGGAGAAAATATTTGCAGATCATATATCTTCTAAGAGGTTAATATCCCAGATATATAAGGAACTCATACAACTCAATAACAAAACCAAATAACCAGATTAAAAAATGACAAAAGACTGGAATAGACATTCATTTTTCAAAAGAAGACATACAAATGGCCAATAGGTGAATAAAAAGGTGCTCAGCTTCACTGATCATCAGGGAAATGCAGTCAGAACCACAGTGAGTGATCACCTCACACCTGTTGGGATGCCTGTTATAAAAAAGGCAAAAGATAAGTGTTGATGGGGATGCAGAGTAAAGGGAAACCTCACACAATTTATTACTGGTGGGAATGTAAATTAGTACAGCCATTATGAAGACCGTAGAGAGGGTCCTTGACAGATTTCTTTTTTTTTTTTTTTGAGACAGAGTCTCACTTTGTTGCCTGGGGTAGAGTGCCATGACGTCAGCCTAGCTCACAGCAACCTCAATTTCCAGGGCTCAAGCGATCCTTCTGCCTCAGTCTCCCGAGTAGCTGGGACTACAGGCATGCGCCACCATGCCCGGCTAATTTTTTCCATATATTTTTAGCTGTTCAAGTAATTTCTTTCTATTTTTAGTAGAGATGGGGTCTCGTTCTTGCTCAGGCTGGTCTGGAACTCCTGAGCTCAAACAATCCACCCACCGTGGCCTCCCAGAGTGCTAAGATTACAGGTGTGAGCCACCGTGCCTGGCCTGTCCTTGACAAATTAAACACAGGTCTACCACACGATCCATCCACATGTGATCCACTGCTGGGTGTACATCCAAAAGAAATAAAGTCCTTGTCTTTAACAGATGGCCACACTCCCATACTCACTGAAGCATTACTAACAACATACAAGATATAGAAACACATATATGTATATATACATGTATGTGTGTGTGTACACGAGAGAATATTACTCTGCCTTTAAAAAGAAGGAAATGCTGCCATTTGTAGCGACATAGATGAACCTTGAGGATAGCGTGCTAAGCGAAGTAAGCCAGGCTCAGGACAGACACGGCATGGTCCACCTACCTGTGGAGCCTAAAAGCATGGCACTCACAGAAGCAGAGAGTGGACGGTGGTCTGGGGGCGGGGTGGAGGTGGGGAGTGGGAGATGGTAGTCAGAGGTACAAACTTTCAGTTACAAGGAAAGTTCTAGAGACCTAATGTGCAGCACCGTGACTAAGTAACACTCTATTGTGCGCTTGAAATTTACTAACAGAGTAGATCTTAATTTGTTCAGAGAGTAGATTCCTACCACGAACACTCAAAAAAGTGACTATGTGAGGTGATGAATATGTTGTGTTTTTTGTTATTGTTGTTGTTGTTTTTGAGACAGAGTCTCTCTCTGTCACCCAGGCTGGAGTGTCGTGGCATCAGCCTAGCTCACAGCAACCTCAAACTCCTGGTCTCAAGCCATCCTTCTGCCTCAGCCTCCCGAGTAGCTGGGACTATAGGTGCCACCACCATACCCAGTTAATTTTTTCTATTTTAGTAGAGATGAGTCTTGCTCTTGCTCAGGCTGGTTTCGGACTCCTGAGCTCAAGTGATCCTCTCGCCTTGGCCTTCCAGAGTGCTGGGATTACAGGTGTGAGCCACTGCGCCTGGCTGATGGATATGTCAATTTGCTTGGTTGTACCAATCATATTATAATGTATGTGTATATTAAAACATCACATTGTACACATTAAATAAAAATTTAATATTACTTGGATGTAAAACCACTGTCCTCCTCCATGTTTACACACTTTCAGAGAAATGGGTGATGACTTTTCCTGACAAGATTACTTAATTTGCAAAGAAAAAATTTATAATTACCATTAATATTAATGTCTGACATTTATTTTATTTCTGAGAACACACCTGAGAGCGATAGAACCAGGCATTATATAGACCCAGATCCTGTGACCTACACATGAGGGGCCAGAGTGCATCCCTTGTCAGCACCTGGCCCCTCACCTGTTGTATACCTTAAAGTTTTATTCACCAAAAAAAATCATAGCCATACCTTCCAAGGGCAGTTGACTGCTGTTACCTTTTGATGTTGTTCCTTTGTGGATAGTTATGTCCTTTCAGTATTTGAAAGTGTTTTTTTTTTTACATATTTTACAACATTTTTTAGAAGCTTTTACATATTTGTGATCATACTATAGAAGTCATTTTGCATTTTTTTTCCTCTGACATTGACGACATAACTTCTAAAATTTCTCGTCAGAGCTGGGCACAGTGGCTCACACCTGTAATCCCAGCACTCTGGGAGGCCAAGGTGGGAGGATCACTTGAGCCCAGGATTTCTAGCAACGTAGTGAGACCCCACCCCATCTCTAAAAAAAATAAAGATAATAAAAATTGTCTGGGCATAGTGGCTTGTGCCTATAGTCCCAGCTACTCAGGAGGCTGGGGTGGGAGGATTGCTTGAGCCCAGGAGTTTGAGACCAGCCTGAGCAAGAGTGAGACCCATCTCTACTAAAAATAGAAAAAATTAGCTCAGTGTGGTGGTGGCACCTATAGTCCCAGCTACCTGGGAGGCTGAAGCAGGAGGATGGCCCAGGAGTTTGAGGTTGCCGTTAGCTAGGCTGATCCCACTGCACTCCAGCCTGGTGACAGAGTAAGATACTATCTCTAAAAGAAAAAAAAAGAAGAAAAAGAAAAAATTTCTCATCAGAAATGTTTTCAAATTAGAAACAGAGCTGCAAGTGTGCTCTTCCTCCCTCCCAGCGGCTGGGGCCAGACTTCTGCTGTTCCTCCTCCCATCCTCTCTGCTGAGTGAAGGCAAATCCAGCCGATACCGGAGGAAATGTGGAGAATGAATGATGTGATGGTGGGCTGACTGACACTGCTGAGTCCGTTGTGTGTTCCTACTCCTGTCTCAGGAGATAAATATGGAAGTCACCTTTTTTAAAGCTCCGTGCAATTGCAGTTGGTCCTAGTCAGTGTCTGCAGGGATGTTCCTTGGTTGTTTCTGAATTCTGTGCCCATTTGGACTGCTTTCCCCTCTGACAGCCAGGATGCACTCAAAAAAATTGCAACCCAGGTTTAGGAAGAGGGTGATTTTGTCAGAACAGGGTGAGTCTTGAATCCCAAGGCAATAGAAATGGTCTGGGGGTTCCCTGCCTTTTCTGTCCCCAGCCTGTTTTGGCCACTTGCCTTTGTGACAACTTCAGCCCCCACCCCACACCCGGTGCTTGCCCCATGAGCATGCTGGACCCCTGGTTCCTCGTCTGGTGCCCTCTCACTTCCCCCTGGCTGGACGCCTCCCTCCTGCCCCTCTGTTGCCCACACTTATCCCCTGGAGTGGCACTAAATGCTCCACCTGCATGCATCTGATCTGCTGTTAGACCAAAGCCTCCTGGAGACATTCCTTAGCCTGGTTTTGTATCCTTGTCAGGGCGAGGGGAGCAGGCACTGACTGGGCACGCACACACTCTGGCCCCTCACTCACAGGTCACAGGATCTTGGTTTATCTGATACATGGCTCTGTTACTCCCAGCTATGTTCTCAAAAATAGAATAAATGTCAGATATTAAACAAAAGCAGTTATATTAATGGTAATTATAATTTCTTTGCAAATTAAGTGACCTTGTCAGGAAAAGTCATCACTCATTTCTCTGAAAGTGTGTAAACTTGGAGGAGGACAGTGGTTTTGTGTCCCAGCAACTTTAAAGCATGCCCCATCGATCTTTCTCTCAATGTTTAGTTGGGCTGTAAACAGTTGTCAGAGACGGTGGAAACCATGAACAAGAAGGGTTCTGTCACTAGTTTTCAGGTGAATGTGTTTCACATTCGTGTGTGTTAGGAGCAATTTCAGTGCCAATTTATTTTTTATCAAATACTTATATGCAGAGTTTAGGGGCCTTGAGAAGATGTGCTGTAGGGGATTATGCATGACCTCCAAGTCCTTACTGGGCCCCTGGTAAGTCTTCAGAGCACAGAGTACACGAGCCTGGAGCTCCACAGATGTCTAGAACTTTCCTTAGAGTTTGGGGTTTAGAAAGTATACTTTTGGAACGGCTACCAAAACTGGGAGAAAGGAAGGACATGCATCATTTGAGGCAGTGGCTCGTAGATTTTGAGTCCCTCCCTGGAAATAGCTGAACAATTGAGACACAAATGGAACTCCCAGGAAGCCTCTTAGCTCAGAGTCCGGGACCCTTTGCCTCTTCCTGCTGGGCAGCCTTGAGAAGTTCCTCAGGGGATGGCCTGTGGCTAATGGGCTCTTTCAGGATGGGTTATCTGTAAATATCTTCATAACTGCTCTCATTCTGGAAAAAGAAATTAGTCTCCTTTCTCTTAGCATCTTGTACTCCCCATGTGGCTCCTTCTAGGCTCTGATTAGCTGCTATCCATCCTCTTACTCCCTACTTCTTATTTTCTATGCCTTATCTCCCTGTGCTGTGTCAGGTGATTTTCTTCAGTTCTGTCTTCCAATTTCCAAGTTCTCTCTTCAACCATCTAAACTCTTTTCAACTTATCTATTGAGTCTTTAACTTCAACCATTGTATTTTTCATTATCAAACATTCTATATGGTTATTTTTCAGATCTGCCCCCAACTTCCTCTTTTTTATTGTAACTTTTATTTCTTTATAATTTCATAGTTATTTAACATTCTATTTTAGATCTTTCTAATGTCTGAGATTCTGTTAATTGTTGTTCCTACTGACTTCTACCTGTGGTGGGTTTTTCCTTGGGTTTTTGATTATGAGCTCATATTTTGGTGGGCTCACTTTTTAGAACACCTAAGGGCTTCAGTTGGGGTGCTTTTTCCCAGAAGGATTTGTGCTTGCTGCTAATAGGAGTTGACACATCTCTGCCCCAGGACAACTCTACTCTCTTGAGGACCGTGGTCAAATTGGAGAGTCCTGGATGGAGTGGACAACTGTGCTGTGGCTGAGTGCATGCTGGGAACCTGGCCCTAGTGGTGTGGGTGTTCGCTAACTGCTTACAACTCTGTTCTCTTCTCATCTGTCTCAGAGATTCCCCTTTACATGTTTTGGAGTGGCAGTGTGTTGAATAGCATGTTTGCCTCTGCACTGTCTTTTTTAAATAAACCTTTCTATAAATTTAAAACTGTTTGAAAAGATAAATTTTACTTGAAAAAAATTGTGGTTATGGAACTTTACCTGCCTTGGAGGCCTCCCAGAGGGGTCTGCTCCAGCAGCCTCACCCACGGCACACAAGCATAGCACTGTCCCGCCCTGCCTTGCAAACGCTCCACTGCCACCTTCTCCAGTCTCTCTTGGGCTTCTGGGACACCCCTCTCTCCTGGTTCTTGAGTTCCAGCTAATTGGGGGAGTGTAGGTGCTGTATGTGTAGAGATTTTCAAGTGTGCTTTGTTCAGTCTGCTAAATTCGGAGAATGTAGTTTTAATCATGCATGTGACATGAGGTGAATCACTACTTTCACATTTTATGATTAATTTTTCAGATGTTATTATTGACAATATTTCTGACTTTGTGTACAAACCTGCAGAATCTGTTTTCATAATCTCAAGGTAGTAATTTGCTTTTTACGTTATGTAGATTATACCGTGATCGTAGGTGATTTATTGTGGGTGTAGGAAGAGTGGCAGCGCTGTGAAGTGGTCCTGCCACCCCCCCCCCCCCCCCCCCCCCCCCCCCCCCCCCCCCCGGCCCTGCGACAAAGCCAGCCCTGCAGGAGGGCTGAGGGCCACGCATTGGCCACCGGCTGTCTGCTCTTTCACCTTCCTGTCTGATAAGAAAAACATTAAAAAGTGGGTGTGCACTGAGTGTGTTTTTGCTATTGAAAATGTGTCATGGTGGCAAGATACTCCAAAACTGGGTTTCTGTGTTTCTGAACCCAGGACAACGATAGTTTGAAGCAGCGATTGTCAGAAAGTGGCTCCCTCTGGCCTTCGGAGGGCACACCCTGTTGGACCGTGAGGGTGGACTCTTAGTTCTGCAGGTGCGAGTCGCCCCAGGGTAAGGGGGCGGGGTTCTTCCACACCAAGTCTGCATGGACAGCAGGGGGCAGCTGTGTTCCCAGGCAGGCTGGAGGCAGGCCTGGGGCCCTGTGCTGAGTAATGGGATGGTGGGACGGGAGGTACAGAGCCCAGGGACATGCGGCACTCATTTCCAAATTGAACTGCCTGTACCCTTTCCCTCCCCTGTGGAGGGTGGGTGGTGCCTTCAGGGGTTCCCCTGGGGCTCACTTGTTTGGATTTTGGCCTTAGGGATCTTAAAACCCCCAATGACCTCAACTTCTTGGGGTGGCCCAGGATTTAGGGAGAAGTGTTGGTGAGTGTGAGCCAGGTTGGCTAGAGATGGCACCTTTTTCGTGGGTTTCTCTGTGGCCACCTCTGCCTTTGACAGAGAGAGGACAGGAGCGTGAACCCCTCCCAGGCCAAGTCCTGGGGGTGCTGTCACCTGGCCAGGCCAGATCCCAGGGATCTGGGGAGGTGAGCCCAGGACTCCCTTGTGGCCAACCAGGAGGCAGGTTTACTCTCCCCACAGGAGCTGGGAGGGTCCTGGTCAGCGTCCAGCTCCTGCTTGTCCAGCATGGCTGCTTTGGGGGCCTTCGTGGCACAGCCTCTTCCAATCTGCTTGGGCCCTTCCATGCTGCCCCCAGCTCCTCCAGCTCCCGTGTGTCCTGGCGTGCCCCCACTTCCTCAGCCCCCCTCCCTCCCCGATTCCTCTTCCTCCTGGCACTGGTGTCCCTGGCCGGTTGTCCCGCAGGTGCATCCCCAGAAGGTCTTCCGAGTTCTCCATGCACCCTTCCTGCCAAAGAACTTGGGTAGTTTTTGCTGTTCTGAGTGTCTTGTCATGCCTGGCCACAGCCAGCTCTCCTGTGCAGCTTGTTCATTCTTGTCCCTGGTGCCTGGAAGCCAGCCTCCCTCCACCCCTCTAGCCTCTTCCACTCTTCCAGGCCCCTCCTTGGAAACTTCTCCCCAGTCCACTTGCTTGTGGCCACTCTTACACTGCTTGGGTGGGTGGCTGGGCATGGCTCTAGGCTTGATGCCTTCTCTGCCACCACCTCTGGGTTATGTCACCTCCCTGGGTCCCTGGGGTGGAGGTGATGCTGGTGTGTGTGTATGTGACCTTGGGACAGTGTCTGGCATTGGGCACGCCCCTGCCCATGCTGGGGGACGTTAAAGCAGGCAGGCCCAGGGGTTGCTGGTCCACTGCCCTCCTCCTTAATGCTGTGTGTCAGCAACAGGGCTGATCATTCCGAAGTCTGCTGAGTTCCTTTCACTGAGGCTGTTAATAAGATAGCAATGCCAGACATGCTGGGGTTTGTTCTTTTCAAATGAAAATGACGATGACTTCCTCTTGTTGGGTGTCACCCAGTTTGGGCGGAGTTCACTCTGGAGGTGGGACTGTAACTCTTGACTCACTGAGCCGTCTGGCCCTCTCAGATACCTGCACCTGGAGAACGTCTCTAAGGACCTTCCAGAGAAGCTTCCAGTTTTGTTCCTCAATGGACGTACTGTTCCTGAGTTTTGTCATGAAGCTTAATTAACTCATGTCTCTCTCTCTTTTCTTTCAGTCTGCAACTGTGTCTGATGGTGGTAAGTCACAATTTCTGATGTATATTTTATTATTTTTAACAAAGTTTTCAAATTGTGAAAGTCTTTGTCATTTGACACACTCAGAAGCATGTTTTCTTTGCCTTTCCCTGTCCCTTTGTGGGAGAGTTTTAGTTGTGGTGAATTTGGGGGACACTTTCTGTTACCTCCTGGTGGCCTCGGTCTGTGTTCGGAAGCTGCTCACTACAGAGGAGTGAGCCTGAGCACGAGTGTGCTAGAGCGGTGGTCCCCAACCTTTTTGGCACCAGGACGGGTTTCATGGAAGACAGTTTTTCCACAGACTGGGGGTGGGGGGTTGTGGGGTGGACGTGGTGCAGAGCTCAGGAGGTCATGTGTGGCTATTTCCTAACAGGCCACGGACCGGTACTGGGCCACGGCCGGGGGCTGGGAACTGCAGTGCTAGCACATCCGTGGTCGTCCGGGCGGGGGCACGTGCTTGGGCTGCTGTCCCTCCCATCGCATGTTGGAGTTGACAAGTTGCAACGTGTGTTTGCTGTTCCCTTGTTGTATAACCAGCTTTTAAACCAGCAAGTTAAGACTTCAAAGAGCTTGCTGAATTTGACCAATTCTGGAAATTTGGGTGAGACTCCAGGCTGCTCTGTTTCCTTTTCTTAGGAGAAGGACAGTAGGTGAATTGAGAGTGTGGGATAAAGAAGAATAAAAAACTTTCTGTCTTTGAATAATTTTATGCTCAGGAATTCTTTTAAAGGGACTGACTGAGAAAGGAAATACCCAGAAATGTCTTATTTCACTGAAGATTTCTCCAGTGCAATCCTTATCATTTTAGTTTAATGATTTTTTTCTTAAAAAACTCTCCAAAACGATTTGGAGAGTCTCTTCCAAATATTCCTCATTTCTTACAATACTCATAAAAGTCCTTATGCTCACAAGTTTTGTTGTGTTTTACATGTTTCTGTCCGTTCCTCTGTCTTTGGGGCTGGGTCACATGGCGTCGCACAGGCTCAGCCCTTTGTTCTCACTCACTGCTGGGGTGGTCCGCCGAGAGGCGACAGCGCCCGGCCGGTGGAGGCTGCCCTCTTTGATTGCAGGTTAAAGAGAGGCCAGGTGTAGTTTTCTTGAAACTTTCTGTCGTCCCACAACTGCCAGTCTCGGTCCTGGGGCCCAAAAAGGGCTGCTGTCCCCTGCCAGGACGCGGAGCGCAGAGGCCGGTGCGGAGGTGCTGCTAGGTGGCTCCGTGGGCAGCGAGAGGAGGACAACCATGCTGGACAAACGTGTTTTGTACTGGAAGCCGAGGCTGGACGGAGCCTACAGCTTGCATGTTCAGGATGTGTTTTTTTGAATAAAGGAATCGTGTTTCCCAGTTTACGCACAGTGGTAATCGTGTCACTTGATCAGTCTTAAGCTGAGAGTGGGAAAACCTCCTTGATGAAAAGAAATAGGACCTGTAACCAAGTCCAGGATAAAAGTGAATGGTTTTCATAACATTTTCTACTGTGTTCTGACTTCTCTTTTCTGGTGGAAGACATTAATTTCTGCAGGAAATATATAAATTTGAGAGGTTTACTTAATATGTTTAATCATATATAATAATCCTTATTTACCTCTAAAAGTTTTATTGTGTAAGCAGTAGGTGCAGGGAATTTTATTATGCAGTCCATTTTATAATTTTTAAAGACCTACCTTCCCAAGTGGGGGAAGACCCTACCCCCAGACCGCTAGCTCTGTTGTCCTTTGAGGAAGTGGTGCTCTGGCTGGGTGATGGGGTTCCCCTGCCCCTGGGGGTTCCCGCCTCCTGGTCCCCTCTGCCCTCCACTTCAGACCCCCGCTGTGGGGAGTCCCCTGCAGCAGGAGGGGAGGGGAGGGGGAAGGGGCTGCTTCCTGAGTGCACCCTGAATTTCAGGACCTGTACCAGTGTTTCATGTTATTTTTCCATTTTCAGTTTCTTTAGTGATCGTAAGAGTAAAAAAAGAGTTATATCATTTAATCTGCATGTTAATTCTAGGTCTGACCTCCAGGGTCACGTGGTAGGGCAGCAGCAGAGCTGCCTTTTCCCTATTACTGCTGCTCCGCACGCACTCCCTGGGCCATGCCACCCACCCCTGTCACACCATTTTCCATCTAGGGGAAAGATCTTAGATCTGTATCCATTCCAGACCTCACTCCATTCTTGATGTGTTACATTCTCTTCACAGTGGCCGTGAACTTTTCTAGATTAAATCTCAGGCCCTTTTATGGTTCATAAGGGTGATATTTGGGTTTTCATGCTCATGTTTGAGATGTGCCTCCTCAAACCTTGTTACATCGGCACATTAGCAATCTGATGGGAAAAAAATAAAAAAATTTAAAATTAATTCTAGGTCAGTATTATATCCTGCCATTGTTATAGGTGGGGCACCAAGGCAGAGTGGGAGAAACTGATCAAGGTCATGTAGGTGCAGGTGTAATGCCGGGGCTCAGGCCCGGGGGTCCCCCATCCTCCACACCTCTCCTGGAGAGCCCCACCCGGCACTTGACCCTCCCCTCCCCAGCTCCTGCTATTCCTTCCCATACTGGCTTACAGGGATGCCCCCGCCTCGGGCAGAAAGAGGGGCCCTGTCCCCCCAACCCTGCACTCTGCAGCAGTGACAGGAGATCACTCAGAGGGTCCTGACAGAATCTCAGGGTGTTTCCACACAAAGATATTTTCATAGTTTGCGGTCAGTGGTGTGTTCAGGCTCACCAAGGGGAGCCCAGGAACTTGAGCACCACACTGGGGAAATGTGGGTTCCAGTAGGGACTTAGGAGTTGCTTGGATGGCAGGACAGCGCCCTGTGCCAGGTGGCAGCTGTCCCTACCTAGTCATCCAGGCCAGTTTTGGTGATTAATAAATTGCTCACTTTGAAATATTTCTTGTTCAATTAACCATTCCAGTGAGATAATTTGCTCTCATTTAATAACTGTTTTATTCCATGTCATGTGTTATACTTTTATTGTTTATGTTTTTACTGTATAGTTTTGTGGCTTTATTTTAAAGAAGTTGGGCAATACTATTTTTGTAATCTTTGTCAACTTGGGGTGTGTTTTTTCACTTTCTCAGGAGGGA
Organism: Mirza zaza; assembly: GCA_008750895.1. Classification (NCBI taxonomy): domain Eukaryota; kingdom Metazoa; phylum Chordata; class Mammalia; order Primates; family Cheirogaleidae; genus Mirza; species Mirza zaza. The sequence goes on along the minus strand of VSMD01137973.1, from coordinate 104,872 downwards.
GCAGGCCTATGATGTCTGCCCCCTCCTAACCAAAGACCATCCTAGGAGGAAGGGTCAGAGGTTGGTCTCTGCGGAGGGCAGCCAGGGCCTGAGGGGGAGGGACAGGGAGCAGGTGCTGGCTGGAGGGAAGGAAGAATGCCCGGTGTTGTAACTGCCCATGGGACATCATCCAGACAAATCACACAGAAGCGTGAGGGCCATCTAGGGGAGAGCATAAATCACTAAGAAATAGGTAAAAGTAAGACCCTCTAATTGTTAATGGAAGAAGAACCTTACGATTTCCTGATTCTAGGTTTTTGTACAGTGCAGCTGGGTTATTACAAAAGCTTATTTCACTGGTAGAGCTCTGTGCCAAGGGCTTTGCCAGGACTAATATCTCGAAAGGGTAGGATGTTTTCTGCTGTGGCTGGATGTGCTTTGGAGGCTGAGAAGCTGAGACTTCCACAGAGCACACCCTGGCAGCACCTCCTTGGGCAGGTGTGGGTCTGTAATCGCCAGGGCATCAGTAGATGAGTGTGGCTCTGGCTTTGGGGGCCCATGGCCTGTCTAAATGGCACCTCACTCTGGCCACTCCATGAACACTCCAGCCACTCTGAACACTCCAGCCTCACCAGCCTTGCTCCATGCAGGCTGGTCCCAGGTCCCCATCTCTGTGTCCCTGTGTCCTGCATAGGTTGGATGACTTGGCTCCGCCCCAAACATACTGTTCACTCGGATGGCCCGTCCACTCGTCCCTCCACATAGATCTCTGTCTCGTCGCTGTCTCTGTGGCTGCCCGTCTCTCCTACTCCCTTCGCCTAAACGCCTGCCGCACGGCAGCAGCAGTCATCTGCCTGGCACTGGACTGGGCCCCTCTGCTGGCACTTAGGATAATGGCCTCCAGTTCCATCCAGGTTGCTTCAAAAGACATTATTTCATTCTTTTTATGGCTGAGTAGCAGTCCATGGTGTATATACACCGAGTTTTCTTTATCCACTCATCAGTCAGGGAGCTGCGTTTTGATTATTGATCTGTATCGTTGCTTCTGCCTGCTCCCCTCCCCCCGAAACTGACCTCCACATGGCATTCGGGGCTGTCTGCAGTGCTGAGTGCAGCAGCTGGCACAGGGACTATTTGTTGAGTGGATGATTGAACTGTAGCACTTGTGATAGTCAGAAGACATAGCCAGAGTGTCGGAGTGAGACTTGGCTTAGGACAGTGGCTTGCAGCGTTGTTTCTGTTTGGTAGTGAAACCTTGTGAGAAAGAAAGCAGATAGATTTAGCAGCATCCTGTTGGGAAGGACGCAAAGGCAGAAATGCCTGGTGACATCTGTGGAGAAAGCTCCCATGCTGCCCTGCCACCAGCCAGAGTCCCTTGGCTGACTTCATCCTGGGTTCTGGCTGGCCACGGGTGAAGATGTGGGTCCCACCCTTAACCCCAGCTCACTTCCGGAGCAAGTCGTTTCTCTTCCTTAGTCTCATGTCTTCGTCTTTGCTCCAGGCCTCACGGATGCGTCCCAGCCTGTGCCACAGGCAGCTGTCAGGGAACGAGCTGAGCGCTGCAGGCCTGGGAAGCACTTGCCGACGTCTGCCTGATGGGGAGGGTCACTCACCCTGCCAGATTAGTTTTGGGGGACTTAAACTACGTCCATCTTTAAAATATAAAGTATTACAATAGTTAATATTTTTGACACATCAATTTGTATTCTATAAAATTATGAAAGAGAACAGGATATGTAAAAAGCTTAAGAGCAGTACCATGGGTATTTATAGAGAATTATTTGGTAAATTCACATTTTCCTCATCAGAGAAATAATGTAGCCTAATTGCACATTTTTCCACAGTGTTTGCTAAATAGCAGAAACAGAATCTTAATTTGCAGTGTGCTATGTGAGAGCAGTTGTTTTAACCAGAACCCTTTACTTTGATTTATCACATTCTTTATGGTTTGCTTTTGGGCTTGAAAATTATGCCCAGAATAACACAGTATATTTATAGGGTATGGAATACTGTATTAGTATTTGTAAACATGAGTCAGACTGTAGATTTTTGGTTTTGGAAGCATGGAGACTTGATTTCTGCCAAGATGCCTTCCAATGTTATTTCTTTCCAGTTCTACAAGATATCTGCAGAGAGTTTTTATTAGTAATTATTTATATTATCAAAATTTTTTTCAAGCAAACAGAAGTTCAATGACCACATACCTACCTTCTAGGATTAATGCATGCTGACACTTGGGATGTTTGCTTGAGAGTTTATTCTAAAGCACTGGAGTGACACTGGAAGTCCCTTGTGCCTCTCCTGCATTCCCTCCTCCTCCCCAGAGGCTATACCTGGAGCAGGTGTGACTCCTTCCCACTCTGAGGGAATTTATTAGTTTGATTCTTGGGTAAAAAACAAAACAAAACAAAACCCTCTCTCATGAAAGCTTAGGCATGAGGAACAGTGCCAGTACTGTTTAGTGATTCAGGGTTACCATCAGAGGGCATGACCTCTAGGAGGGATGTGGGGGCCACTCCTGTTTCGGCTTCTCAGTCTGGAAGCTGGTTACACAGGCGTGTTCCCTTGTGAACACCCATCGATCGGGCCGCTTAGGATTTGTGCACTTTCCTGTATGCGTTATACTTGAATAGTTTACTGCCATAACTAATATTGTTTTAAACTTGTGAAAGTTTACGTTTGGGCTTTCAAAGTGTTCTGAAAGCTAACAGACTCACTCTCACAATATGTATAAAGTTGCTGGAAGAAAGTGTTATGTAGATTGGGTTGAAAGTTTGATGGGCCAAAGTACTAACGAGTAGCTTTGGTGACATTTGGGAAATGCTCCACCCAGGCTAGATAAGCTGCAGGAAGGTGTCCCCTCTGGCTGTACCACTTAAAAGAAAGCTTTGAAGACTTTTCTCTATAGTTGGTTTTCAGCAATCTGATTATGGCGAGACTTGGGTTGGTTTTGTCTGCTATTCTGTTTGGGATTTGTCAAGGTTCAGATACTTTCTCATTGCTTCCTGCCTTTCAGACACTAATTACATGTCAGACCACTTGATTGTTCCTGCAGGTCATGGAGGCTCTTTCATTTTCAGTCTTATTTTTTCTCTCTATACTTCATGTTTCATAGTGGTTTTGCTCTATAAGTTCATTCTGCAGTGTCAAATATGCTCATAATTTCATTTTGTGAATGCATCATTACAAAGACGGTTTTTCATCTGCAAAAATTCCTCTATCCTTTCATTTCTCTCTACGGAGTTCTGTGAGCTTTCCTTTGCACCGTGAGCATGTGTGTTCTATGTGTAAGACACGCAGAGTCCTAGATGCATCGTCTATCCCTTTACTGACTGGTTTTTTATGGGTCACATTTTTTGCATCTTGTCTAGTCCTTTTTGACTAGGTGCTGGGTTGTCCTCCTTCAGAGAGCACAGAGGTTGGTTTGGTGGCAGTGAAGTTGCTTTGGGGTTGAGTTAATCCCTTCATGTTTTTTTTTAAGCCTTTTTTATTTTTTACAGCAAATCTAAAGTAGCTGTTACTCTGGGGCTAGCTTAGCCCCTTTACTTAAGCCCACCACCTATGGGGCGTCCTTTGAAGGCTGAGTACTCAACAGGCACCGGCTGGAATCAGACACCTCCCAGCCATGTGTGGGAGGCAGTTGCTGGCCTGCGGCGCCTGGCTGCTCTCTGCCCTGCTCCACGGGGCCTTACCCTGTCGCAGGCACCGCTTAGAACTCAGTTGGGACCCCGGGCTCCTGCAAGTTCCCGGGGCTCTTTGTCCACTAGCTCTTTTCTGGCACCTGGACATTCCAGTCACCCTTGCCTTCCCTGGCTCTGATCTCTGTCTCTTCAACTCTCAGGAAGAGCTAATCCGCTGTGGCTCCCAAGTGCCTCCTGGCAGACAGTGGGGTGTCACAGGGCTCAGCTTCCCGATCACTTCTCCATCAGCAGTTACAGTCTTGTGCTCACTGTGGCCCAGTGTTTGAGAACCGTTGCCTGCACGTTTTGTCTAGTTTTCTATTTTAGTGGCAGGAGGGAAAGTCCAGTCCCAAATACGCCCTCAGGGCCAGACAGAACTCTGTGATATAATTTTTTTCACTCTGTTTATAGGATATGGTCTGTAAAATTCAGAACAAAATCCAGGTCATGACAGTTTCTTAATAATGAGCTTCAGTAACTTCCCGTTACCTATAGGATAAAAGGTGCCCTTACAACCCAGAGAGAGTGGGTTCTCGTGTCCCAGGCCCCCGGAGTAGCCGTTGCCCGGCACAGGGCTGGGCGCGGGACACAGTCAGTGAGTGAACAGGGACTTCATTCCGCATTTGATTACCTTCACATTCCTGTAACGTTCTGGTAGACTTTATAAAGCATTTGATTATAAAAAGTCAGAGCATCAGAATGAAGCAATGAGATGAAATATTGGAGTATTTCCCTGAATATAGCAGGAGTCGATCTGTGGTCGTCACATGTCACACTGGGCGCTGCCTTCTGGTGTTAGAGGACCCAGCCTGGCCAGTCCTCGGCAGCACCACCCCTGCTCTCTCCAGGAATGCCCTTCTGCTGATGGAGAGAATTTGGGGTAGGGACTCCTGGCTTGCCTGGCACCACGCAGAGAGGCCCCAGGCATAGGCATGTGGTCTTCAGTGGGTCTCCTGACACGGGGGGGCGGGGGGGGGGGGGGGGGGGGGGGGCCGTGCGTGGCTGGTATGGGTGGGTGCAGGGGCACTCCCTGCGCAGCATGTTCAATGCACTCAGTCCTCACCGCAGCCGCATCAGGTGGGTGCCATGCGCCTGTTGTCTACCTTAGAGCCACGGCCCTGGAGGGCAGGCTGCCTGCGAGGCCAGGCGGTTGGCGGCAGGGCCTGCATTCTGAGCTTGTGGCTAGTACCAGCCGTGTGCTTGCCCACTGCATGGTGTGCTGGTGTTACCACCACTGTTTGCGCAAAGATCTCTGTGTGTGGCTCCTGGAAGCTCAGGGACCGTGGCCCGGGGCGTAGTTAGCCGAGGGCCGTCCCTGGTTTCGGGTGCATACTTTAGGTCAGCTGTGTTGGCCTCTGTGTGTGCGCCTTGTCCAGTGGGGCTCTACCTCCTGAGGTGTGAACAGTGTTCATCACATCAGGAAGGGGCTGCCGGTGCTTGGGTGAGTGAGTCTGCTGTGAACAGCGGCAGTCAGGGTGACACTCTGGGAGCTAATATCTGTGATGGTCATTTGTCATGGTTCTGTGGTCACAAAAAGCTTTTATATAAATGTTTTCAAACATCAAGAGCAGTCAAATCTGAGAATCCTGACATCATTTACTATTTTACTGGCTTAGAAAGGCCTCCTTTTGAGTTAGTTCACATTAATCAAGCTCAAGTTGCTTGACACCGTTGGAGGTTTCTCTTGGAGAGCACTGGGGAGACAGCTGGGGTTGGGGAGGAAGGCACCCATCCCAGCCTGGACCTACCCTGGCTCCGTGTGTGTCTTGCTCATGGCTGGGGAACAGCAGGTGCAGAGACAAGCCTCTGCCCGGGCCGCAGGGCACCAGTGGCCCTTCTTGCCAGCTTTACTCTGAACTTGGTCTCTTCATCCTCAGACGACTGCCCTTCCTTGGCATTGCATCCAGGACTCATTCAATGAGTCTTTTTTGTTTTGGTCACTTTCCCAGGTGCTGGGGTAGAACAAGAGCACGAATGCACAGCCCCTGCCCTGCCGTCTGCTCAGTCACCTGGGCATGTCCAGCACAGCAGGTGCCATCTGTGTCACAAGACAGCCTTCTGCATGTGGCAGCCCTTTATTTTTTTCCAGTGACAAAGTCCCCTAAAATTGAATCTTGGCCAATCTGAATATATGAAATGCAAATAACTAATCTAGAAAGTAATGTAGATAATAAATGTCTAATTAGAATATTTAATTTGTTCCATATATTTAAATAAATGATACTAATTTTAAAAAGTAGTTCTCACATTTCATGATACTGTTTTATTCAGATGCATTTTTGTTAAAAACTTTTTCAAGTAATGAAAACCTTATATTGAAGAATGACTTACACACTGAAAAGTACATACACCATGAACAATTTGAGGGGTTTTCACAAAATGAACACACCTGTGGTATTAGCACCCAGCCCAAGAAACAGAATGTCACCAGCACCCAGAGAAGCCCTGTGGGCTCCCTCAGTTGCCACCCCCAGAGGGGACCACTCACCTGACTGGTAACACATTGCTTAGTTTTGCCTGTTTTAAACTTATACAAAAAGACCCATGCAGAGTGTATGATATAGTGCCTGGCTTCTTTCGTGTCGCATTAGTCTTGTGAGTTTTGTACCTAGGCGTGCCCTGGTAACTGTTTGCTCTCCTAGCTGTGCCTTCTCTGTTGCATGAACTGGGTGCTGTCTTTCCATTCTACTCTTGATGTCTTCTGTGATGGTTTTGACTTCTGACCATTGCAAATATACAGCATGCTTGTGCAGGTCTTCCGGGTGGTCATGTGCATACATTTCTGCTGTGATAGATTGGGCCATGGGTTTGTATATAATACTACCAGTTTTCCAAAACAGTTTTACAGCGTACATACTGAGAATTCTGGGTGTTCTACATCCTTGCAACACTGTATTGTCTGTTTTCATTTTATCTGTTCAAATACATATATGGGGCATTGGATTGTAGTTTCAGTTTGCAGTCCCCCGATGATACTGAATTGAGCACCTTTTCAAGTATTTTTGGCCATTTGAATATCCTTTTTTATGAAGTGTCTGTTCGAGACTTGTGCTTATTTTTCTATTATGTTGTCCGCTTTTCCTTATTGATTTATAGAAAAATTTAAAAATATATTCTGGAAATGATTTTGTGTTAGATTTATGTACAGTTGTCTCTTGGTATCTGCAGGGAATTGGTTCTAGGAATCCCCTAGATTGTGGTCTGTGGATGCTTGAATCCTTGATATAAAATGGTATAGTATATGCATATATCCTCCTGTATACTTCAAAGTATCTCTAGATTACTTATAATACCTAATATAATGTACTAATGAATGCCACATGAAATCCACACTTCGTTGAATCTGTGAATGTGGGACCCATGGATACGGAGAGCTGGCTCGATGTGGACATACCTGGTATTTCGGATTTATGTATTTATGTTGGGTGTATGTTTGCAGGTAAGCTCTGCTATACCTGTTCACTCTCTTAGTGCTGTCTCTTGATGACCAGAAGTTCCTAATATAATTCAGTTTATCTCTTTTCCTTTAGGGTAATGCTTTTTATGTCCTTTTAGAGCAAGCTTTGCCCTCCCCAACACCATGAAGGTAAAACCATTATTGATTTATTGTTCACATTTAATTCTCTGATCCATCTGGAACTGATTTTTTGTGTATGGTGTAGGGTGGGGGTAAGATTCATTTTTTTGTTGTGTGGTAAACAGCTGTCTCAGCTTCATTTAATGAAAAGTTGATCCTTCCACACTAACTTGAAGCCACACCTTTATCAGGTAATCATATATTGTGGTCTGTCTCAGGGCTCTGTGTTGTCTTCCACTGGCCTCTATGTCTGTCCCTAGATCAGGACTCCATGCCATAACCACTGTCACTTTGTTGTGCATTTGGACATCTGGTGGTAGAGCGCTCACGGTGCTGGTCTTCAAGATTGCCTTGCTTATTCCTGGCCCTCACATTTCCTTATACATTTTGGATCTGATTTTTAAGTCACTGGCAGCTGTCCAGAGCCCTCTTTGCCTCTGTCTGAGCTGGTTGAGATATAACACTTTAGGAATCTGCATATGATGCTTTTATTGGAAATGTTATCACAAGCCACAAACAGCCATCAACATTCAGACAATTGGGTTTTTAAAATTGTAATTGTACATATGTGATCCTCATTGTGTAGTCACTGTCTTGCTCTCAATGTCTTGAGTCTGTTTTCCCAGGGATAGATACTAAATTTGTGTTGGTTTGCCATTTAAAAACTCTCTCACCTAAATGAATGACCTCTGCAAGTATCTAAAACCAGTTGAATTGAGATTATTTCAGGCTAATGTGTCACCCTCAGATAGACTCTGTTGTTCAAAAGCAGGTGAGGGAGAAGCTGTGACAAATAGCAGACTCTACAGGGACGCAGGTATGAGGGGCTGGTCCCATCGAGCGAAGCCCGTAGAAAGGCCACACATGCCTCTGGGCAACCGGGCACAGCGTGGTGGGACACAAGGCTGGCTGTGGCAGAAGAGTGAGGAGCTGTGTGAGTGGGTGGTGTGGCAGGCCCCAGTCCAGTCCTGTGGTCAGGGTGGCCGAGCGGAGCTGAGGCCTGGAAGATGAGCTAAGCTTAACCTCACTGTGAGTCTGGGGAGAGCCAGGAGAAAGCTGAGATGGAGCGGGGCTCAGGGAAACAGAGAGAGAGTGGCTGTGTGTCCCTGTGTCCTTGGCGAGTAGCTGAGGTGAGGCCAGAGAAGCCCCAAGACTGACAGGGGATGATAATGGTGCCTGCGAGCTGGGAAACGCCAGGGAGAAACGTAACGGGGCAATAAGAACATTTAATGTCTTGGCAAACTTGAGTGATAGAGATGGTGCAGATAGGAGGGTCTAAACCTCTGAGCTATGTGGGAGACCAGACAGCTGGAGATGCGGCTTTAAGAAAGAGCAACAGGACGCACAGGGAGTGAGAGCCCACGCTGGAGCCACATGGCCTGGGGAGAACCCAGCGGCTGTGACTGGCCATGTGCCTTCCTTCTGTCCTTTATAAAATGAACAGTAATAGGACCCATCTTAGAGGGATTTAGAACAATACCTGGTACATACTAAGGAGCTATATATGGTAGTTGCCTTTATTAGTATTACTAATGTTGTCTTAATTGCATTTCCAATATAACTGACCACTGGAGTTAAATAAAATTACCTATAAGGATTGGGTAGAGAAAAGAGCCCAGGACAGGTCCTGAAGGAGGTTACAAGGTTAGCAGAAGAGAAAGAGCATCAAAGGAAAAAAAACTCTCCATTTAGATTGTTAATAATCCAATTTTAAAACAAGCAACATTAAGCCGGGCATGGCGATGCATGCCTGTAGTCCCAACTGCTCTGGAGGCTGAGGCAGGAGGATCACTTAAGCCCATGAGTTCAAGACCAGCTTGAAGAATACAGCAAGACCCTATCTCTAAAAATGAAAAAACAATAACAACAACCAAAAAAGGCCAAGCAATGTAAGATTAAAAATAATTAAATGAAAGAAGATATAATAGGCAATATTAAGAAAAAAGAATTAATATCAGACAAATTGAAAAAGCAGTAAAAACAGTAAAGAGGACAGTATGCACAAAAAGTAGCATCATATGTGTAAAGCAGAAATTGATGGAACTATAATCAAAGTGGATAAGTACTCCAGTGAAGATAATAATAGACCTTTTTCAGAAACTGAGAAATCAAGCCGATTAAAAAAATAATAAGATTACAAAGTATTTGAATCATAAAATGAACAAATTAAATCTAGCAGATACATAGAGAACTTTACACCCAGTAGAGAATACACTTTTCAAAGTATAGCAGTAGATGTAATTAAATTAATGTCAGTCACAAAAAGATAACAAAAAGAGCCAGGTGCAGTGGATCACCTGTAACCCCAGTGACTCGGGAGGATCATCTGAGCCCAGAGTTTGAGGCTGCAGCAAGCTATGATTGTGCCACTGCTCTCTAGCCTGGGCAGCAGAGCAAGACCCTGTCTCTAAAAAAAAGAAGAAGAAAGGTGACAAAAAGGAGTCCATACATATAATGGAAAGTTTAAAATTATATTTCTAAATAATCCATGGGTCAAGGAGAAAGTTAAAAGGGAAATTCTAATACAGTTTACAACTGTTTGTAATTATAGTACTATCAACACCAGGGACTATAGCCAAAGTGGTTTTCAGATAAAAATTGGTAGCATTAAATGTATATATTAGAAAAAGTTTGAAAATACAGGAAATAAGCTTTCAACATAAGAATGTAAGGAATAGAAGAACAAAACAAATGCAAATTAAGATTAAGGAAATAATAAGGATAAAAGCAAAAATTAATAAAATGGAAAATAAAACAGTATATAACTAATTAATAAAACAAAAGATAAGTCTTTGGCAAGTATGATCAAGAGAGAAAAGACAAAGATAACATCAAGAATGAAAAAGGATCTGATGTATAGTCAAAGAATAAGAATTAAATCTATAAGAACTGTAAATAATTTAATACTATACCTTTTGGACAACTTTTGGGAAAATATAAATATCAAAGTTGACTTAAGAAATAGAAACTTTGATTAAATAAATCTGCATAGGCAAAAATGATTTGGAAGTCAAAGATCTATGCCCCAAAAGGTACCATGTCCACACCAATTTATAAGTGAGTGTATTGGCCAGCTTAGGTTCATTGATGTTGTAATACCAACTAACACCAAAATCCTAGTGGATTTAACAGAGTAAAAGTTCATTTCTTACTTGTGTTATATCACATGCCTATTGCATTTGGCTCAGTTTTTGTTCTGAGTGTTTCCCTGCAGCAGCCAGGCCATTGGAGCAGCTACCACGTGGGACACTGTGGGCCTAGCCAAGGGGAATCAGGCCGTGGCCACAGTACTTTTCCCAGGGGCACACGTCATGCTGTTTTACATTCACTGGCCAAAGCACGGCGTGTGACCAGGCCTGACTTGGACAATCCTCCCACATAGAGGAGCAGCACCTAATTTGAACTCAATATTGTCTGCCACACAGGGCATAAAAGATGGGAAGCTATGCACCTCGTTTTGCAAGACTAGCACATCCTTGATACCAAAACTGAATGGCATATAAAAATTAAATTATTGGCCAGTTTCACTTATGAACAAATATATACATTTCTAAATAAAATGTTAGCACATTGAATCCAGCAATGTTGTTGTTTTTTTTTTTTAAATGCGTTCTTAAGAAGTGTAGTTTACACAAGAAAAGCAAGGATAGTTCAACACTGAGGAATTTTCATTTAAGTCACTGTTCACTCAGCATTCATTTTTTTGAGCTCCCACTTTCTTCTAAAAACTCTCTAGGCACTGAGGGGACTTTGTTGAACAAAACAACATTCCTGCCTTCCTAGAACTTTCAATTGAGTGGAGGAATGTTATAGGAATTAACTGATTATATTATATTAATAGATTAAAGGAGCAAATCCATGTGATTATCACAATAGAGGCCAAAGTAGCATCTGATAAAATTACTGATAAAAAGTAGTCATTCTTTTTTTTTAAAGTTATGCTTAATAGTTGAATATTAGAAGCATCTCTGCTAGGGCCACGAATAAGACAAGGATATTCCCTATCTCAGCAACTATTTATTTACCATCATGTTACAGATTCTGGCCAATACTGTAAGACAAGAAAAATAAATACATTTTAAAATTTGAAAAGGAATAAAACCAAATAATCATTATTCACAAATGATGTTATCATCTAAATACAAAACCCAAAGCATATCACATGGCCAGGTATAACTTTTAGAATGAATGGAGTTCAGCAAGATAAAACTTAGAGGCTTTCCTAAGCAGTATGCATAGTTTCTATGGTAAAGTATAGAAAAAATTCAGAATGCTCAACACCAAATTAATAAGATAGGTTATCTTTGCGGAGGGGCGATAGGACTAGAATGTTAGGTAATCAGATCAATAGGTATTTTAAATTTATGTTTAAATTTTTTAAAGGAGAAAATACTTTAGAATTGTGCATGCATTGAAATGTGACGTTATATGCCTTTCAGCCTGTACTGTCTCATCAGCTTGTATTTGGGAAAAATGATCCACTCATTCAATCAGTATTATTGAATGCCTGCTATGTGCCTGGTACTATTCCTATGAATTCAGTACATAGCTGTCATCACAATTTTATAGAAAGGTTAAGCAACTCGTAAGGAAGGGAGTTCTCACAATATCCCTGTGAAGTCAGCATACCATTGTTCCCACGTGGTCCCTACAAAAGCCCTATGAAGTCAGTATACTGTGACTACCACAGCTTTATGGGAAGGAGAGCACCTTGCCCAGTTAGGAAGCCCACACTGTGAGCCACCACATCCGGGCAGGTGAGGCTGGGCTGGAGCATCCAGTTCTCAAGAACAGGGCTTGGTATGGAGCCGGCATTCAGTTAGGACCAACGAATTAATGAGAGCAAGGTGCTGGCCCCGTTTCCTGCTTGCTCATCTTAACGCAGCCAGTTTCAGGAAGAGAATGGAGGAAATGGCTGGGTCCCCCCTCAGAGTTGCACCCCCATCACTAGCCTTGACTCCACCATGGAGCTGCCAGAGCAGAGGCAGCAGGGCTGGAGCAGGTGAGCACTGCCTGCCTGGCTGGGCACAGGACCAGCATGGTGACCAGATTTTTGGAACCTCAGTTTAGGACAAATGACTTTTTAAGTTTCATTGTTTTATATCAAAAGTCATATTAATATAAAAGGTACAAACACTACATCATGTTTAGTTTTGCATCTAACATTATCTTTATTATTAAGATTATATAGAATCATAACCATCCCAGAAAACCCAGGCTATATGGTTGCCATAGATAATAATGTCCCAGTTTATGCCTGACATATAAGGTAGGTCTCATGTGACTTCTTTTCAGCTTAAAGGGCTGCCTCTAAGTGCCAACCCTGGTGGAGGAGGCGCCTCCCCCTGAACCCTGCGTAATTCTGCACCCTCGGACCCCCCACCCCACTGGGGAAAGAGCCCTTTCCTTGTCCTCATCCCTGGGCTGCTTCAGTTGAAGCTCAGGGACTATGTCTTCAGTTTCTGGGTGGCCCCACCCTGGCCTTGGTGGGAGGGTTTAGGACCATTTTTGAGCCTTCCCCATGAGGTCAGTACTTGGGGTCCTCAAGCTTCTGCACTGGGTGGTGTCCTCTGGACGGGGCCACCACTGGGAGGTCTAACTTCATGTGTGGCCGATGGCATGAGAATAGAAGAGGAATGTCATCATAAAGTATAAATATTTTATTAGTTGAAATGAAATAAATTAGTTTCACAAAGGAATTAACCAGTAAATGAGTAATGTAAATTTTTTCAGTTCACGTCAGTATATAATAAATGAATTCAATTAAGACTGATCTTGAAAAAATGTCCTATGTCTTTTTTGGTGAGTCCTGGTGGCTCCCTTTAGTCAAAGGTACCCCTCATCTGCCAGCCACTTACGGGCACGGTTGATAGCGCTAAGCCTTGGATCCTGGAAATTCAGGGTGACAAGTGACAGAAATCACTCATCTGCTGGTCGCCTCACACTTCCCACACTGACCCTCTCGGGCGCGTGGGCTCCTGCCCCCATCTGTTGGCATTTCACTCTCCAGAAGGGCTTTGCGTCATCTCAGACTTGGGAAGTTTGTTTTGCTGTGCTCTACCAGAACAGTTATAAATCAGACCTTTCTAGTGCTAATTCCAGGAAAGACCCAGAATTCAGATGTTTTCTGTCTGGGCCCACATTTCTCCTGGAAGGATACCATGCCTGAGGGTCCGTCCTCCCCAGGGCTGTGGGGCCTGGCTGTGGGAAGAGCCATGACGGAGTCAGGGCCCAGTATGGGCCCCGCATCAGCTCAGGCGGGTCGGGAGGTCTTTGGACCTCAGGAACCTCATTTGTCTTCGATCAGCAGCATCTAAACTCTGTTTTAAGGTACTGGAGGCTTCCAAAAACATTTAAGTAGGGCTTTGTAATTAGTAGCAGATTTTTGTTAAAGTGAGGAGCTGGGTTGGCCTCCACAGGCCTGTGCTGGCTGAAGCTAAGAAGGGGCCGAGCCTGTCCCACCTGCTCTTGCCTGGCCCTTTCCTCAAGGCCATGTGCTCTATTGCCTCGCACCACCAGAGACAGAGGATCCTCCGGGGCAAGTTTCCACCTGAGTTTTCCCTAGAACTGGACGCTGTGCTGTACTGACCTAATAGCAGGTGTCCATGAGGCCTGGCTATTTTGAAGGGTGAACAAGTTCACTCTGGCGAACAGGTGCAGGCTTTAAAAAGTAGATGATGTGATATTAAAACTGTGAGTTAGTAAGTTTGTGTTTTGCAGCAGTGTGTGTTAGTAGTTCTTAAACTACTTTCTGTGTGTGCCGGGCTCGAGTAAATGAGTAAAGGCATCAAAGATTGTGGGGCTGGGCACGGTGGCACACACCAGCGCTTTGGGAGGCTGAGATGAGAGGATTGCTTGAGCCCAGGCATTGGAGGCTTCAATGAGCAATGGCGATACCGTTGCACTCTAGCCCTGGTGACAGAGCAAGATTCTGTCTCAAAAAAAAAGGGACCATGGGAGCCAGTGCACCACTGAAAGAGCTACAGATATAGAAAAGGGGAAGATGATAGTGTGGCTGGGATGTTGGGCTGGAATTGGAGGTACCAGCAGGAACTTGTGATATTTAACAGACATAGAGTTAGTGTGTGCATCCACCTGTCCTGGCTCTGTCCACTGGGAGGGCCTGGAAGCAGTGAGACCCAGCAGCAGTGAGCACCCCTTGGGGCCCGATTGTGGTGTCTAATGCCACTCTTCAGTGGAAGGACTGGCTCCTGGGCTGGGACAGGGAAAGCACCAGATCACAAGATGAGCCTGGACCTTTTTTTTTGAGACAGAGTCTTACTCTGTTGCCCGGGCTAGAGTGCCATGGCGTCAGCCTAGCTCACAGCAACCTCAAACTCCTGGGCTCAAGCAATCCTTCTGCCTCAGGCTCCCAAGTAGCTGGGACTACAGGCATGCGCCACTAATTTTTTATGCCTGGCTAATTTTTTCTATATATTTTTAGTTGGCCAATTAATTTGTATTTTAGGTAGAGACGGGTCTCGCTCTTGCTCAGGCTGGTTTCTTGACCTCGCTCTTGCTCCTGACTTTGAGCTATCCTCCCACCTTGGCCTCCCAGAGTGCTAGGATTACAGCTAGGAGTGAGCCACTGTGCCCCGCCTGAACCTTTTTTTTTAATACCAGAAGATAAGGTAGTGCTCGATGTATGATGAGGGCACATGAACAGGACACGGGTGCCTGCTGAAGGGAGGGCCGGAGTGTCCAGACGCAAAGGTATTGGTGGGGCATAAATGAGCACTCGACTAAAATAAAAGCCCACTGAGTGCAGGCTGATAGGGATCACAAATTAATCATCACAGGGAGAAGGGAAAGCTCCAGGGCGGAGCGCCGACTGAGTGCGGAGGAGGAGCAGTGGCCGAGGGGGCTGAGGTCACGGATGCAAGTTGAGGAGCAGGACGCTCAGAGCCTGAGAGTGGGATTCACAAACCTTCTGTCACCAGGGAAGGTGAGAGACTCGGCAGGGGAAACCTGGCGCCCGAACCACATGATCGGAGCAACTGTCACTGACATTGCGACCCACTGTGACACCACGTCCCCCTAAGAAGAGGCGTGGAGATGAACACAGCATCTCTCGGGGGTGTTCCTGCCACATCACAAGGAAACGTCAGACAACCCCAGATTGAGGGACAGTCTCAGAAAATAACTGGCCTACATCAAGGTCCAGAGACAAAAAGAAAGGCTGGGGAATGTTCCAGACTAAAGGAGACGAAAGAGACATGGCAGCAAAGTGAGTCCCGACTTCAGTCCTACACTGGGGGAAATAGCTGTAAAGGACACAATTGGCGAAACTAGAACTTGGATGTTGAATTTCCTGGTTTCGATAACTGTACTTAGTTATAAAAGAGGATGTCTTCATTCTTAGGAAGTATATGCTGTCATATTTAAAGCAAAGAGGCCTGCTGTCTCCCGCTTAATCTCAAATAGTTCAGAAAAAGGTTGCCTGTGTGGGTCCACGTGTGTTTAGGGAAGGGGCAATGCAGCAAGCGGGGCCCAGCGCGGGCTTTGCGGGACCTGGGGAGAGGGATGTGGGACTTCCTCTTATTCTTCTTGTACCTTTTCTGCAAGTTTGAAATTATATCAAAATAAAAAGTGGCCCCCAGAAGGATGGCACATACCGCCTAAGAAGGGGCAGTGCGAGTGCAGACGAAGGCGCTTTTCCCGTGGCACGTTCCTGCCCCTGGTCTCCCAGTGCGTTTCACTGAGCCGCTGGCTCCAGGTTTCTGCCCCGGTGACTCACCCGCCTCACTCACACGGGCTCACAGCCACGCAGCAAGCCCCAACGTGCCCGGCCCCAGGACTGTGGCGCCTGCCCTAGGTGACGTGGCCAGGAAGGAGTGGAGCCGGAAGTCGGGCCGTCCCGTCCCTGCGCCTCTGTTGCTGCCGGGCGCGTTTGCTGCGGGCGTGTTGCGTGGGGACACGGCATGCGCCTCGCAGCTGCAGGCCCAGAGTGCACTGAGAGAAAGCTGGGCCCAGTCCAGGCTAAGCTCCATCTTTGAAGCATTTTCACTAATTTTTTTCTTAGAAAATGTTGAGATTGATTTAATACCGTTTTACTAGAACTGCCATGAAGTTGTAATTGTGTAGCAGTGTGCGTTCGAGAATCAAAAGCAGGGTCAGCAGACAGCCAGCTCCCGTCAGGAGAGCACTGCTGGGACAGTCGTGCCGTCCTGTGCGAGCTGTCTCTCGTGTGAGATGTCTCTCCCGGCTCTCCGGTGGCTGCAAGACAGCAGCGGCCTAGAGCACTGCCCAAAGACGTCCGCCAGGCCCCCTGGCCTTTGCCAGAAGTTTCCTAACCCATGGAAGCCCTCAGGGCCTCACAGACCAGGCGCTGCTTGTCCCTGGGCAGGTGAGAACAGCGCAGAGGGGCGGGGCCACGCACCCTCTCCCTGGAGCCTCCTGGACGCCCACGGGCTTTTCAGAAATGCCTGTGAGTTGGCATATTTGGCTTTGATGTAAAAATGTTCCTTATGGTTCAGTTTGGTGTATTTGCTTATTACCTAACTTAACACAGATTCCTGGCACCATGCAGTTTTTAGTGATCACTTTCTCATTAAAAAGATAGGTTTTTGGGGCCGGGCGCGGTGGCTCACACCTGTAATCCTAGCATTCTGGGAGGCTGAGGTGGGCGGATTGCTCACGGTCAGGAGTTCAAAACCAGCCTGAGCAAGAGCCAGACCCCATATCTACTAAAAATAGAAAGAAATTAATTGGCCAACTAAAAATGTATAGAAAAAATTGGCTTGGCATGGTAACGCATACCTGTAGTCCCAGTTACTCAGGAGGCTGAGGCAGAAGGATCGCCAGAACCCAGGAGTTTGAGGTTGCTGTGAACTAACTAGGCTGACGCCATGGCACTCACTCTAGCCTGGGCAACAAAGCGAGACTCTGTCTCAAAAATAAATAAAATAAAATAAAATAAAATTCCCATAAATACAAAAACCTATCTTTTTGTGTTTTTTTGAGACAGAGTCTCACTCTGTTGCCCAGGCTAGAGTGCTGTGGTGTCAACCTAGCTCACAGCAACCTCAATCTCCTGGGCTCAAGCGATCCTTCTGCCTCAGCCTCCCAAGTAGCTGGGACTACAGACATGCGCCACTATGCCCGACTAATTTTTTCTATAAATATTAGTTGGCCAATTAATTTCTTTATAGTAGAGATGGGGTCTTGCTCTTGCTCAGGCTGGTTTCGAACTCCTGACCTCGAGCAGTCTGCCCACCTTGGCCTCCCAGAGTGCTAGGATTACAGGTGTGAGCCACCCTGCCTGGCCTATTTATGGGAATTTTAAAAATTTTAAGATACACATAGAAATAAGAGTTTAAAAATCTCATAATTATTATATGAAAAGCTACAAGTGCTTATTTTCTTCCTTACCACTGCTAGTTTAATAAAGAACAAATTGCTGAGGTGGAGTAACGTGTCGGGAGGCCCAGGTTTCATCTTCAGCACTTGCAGCCAGTGTGCCGTTACTGTAGCTGTGCTCTGCCCGACTTAAATAATTCAAGTGCTGCCAGCAGCAGCAAGCTGGAGGTCTCGCTGTGAATTATGCATGCCGTCTTCTGCGGGCTTTGTGCGAAGCCTGCTGTTGGCTTCCTCTCCGTGAGCACAGGCAGGGCAGAGCGCCTTTGTCACGCTGTGTGCTGGGATCACTGGAGACACTGCAGTAATTTGCCCTGCTGGGAAGCGTGCACTAAGGAACAATGTCCCTGTGTGTGGCCCGAGCCTTTGCCCGGGGCCACCCGGGCTGACCCTGGTATGGATTCGGAGGGGTGGTTTGCGGTGAATGGTTGGAAGTATTTGGTTAAATGGCACCACAGTGGCTCTTATCAGCTCTGCCCAGGTAAAGTCCCTCGTCCCATCCTGTCTTGTCATGGTTGTCAGGGGCAGACTGACTTGAATGGTCTTCAGGTATGTTTGCCTCGGGGGTCTCTGTCAGTGGGGGAGGGGCCTGCAGATGTGCCTGTGAGGTGGTAGCTCTGTGACCTGACTTGGAGTCGTGACCTAAATATTCAAAGTGCTTGAGATTGTGATTTGGATGAGACGTTCTGGTGAGACAAGAATGGATTATGGCCATGCGCTATAGAATTAACCGCAGACCTGAAATCTTTTTTTTTTTTTTTTGAGACAGAGTGTCACTCTGTTGCCCTGAGTAGAGTTCCATGGCGTTAGCCTCGATCACAGCAACCTCAGACTCCTGGGCTCAAGCGATCCTACTGCCTCAGCCTCCCGAGTAGCTGGAACTACAGGCATGTGCCACCATGCCCGGCTAATTTTTTCTATATATGTTTTTAGTTGTCTAGCTAATTTCTTTATATTTTTAGTAGAGACGGGGTCTCGCTCTTGCTCAGGCTGGTCTGGAACTCCTGAGCTCAAACAATCTACCCCCCTTGGCCTCCCAGAGTGCTAGGATTACAGGCGTGAGCCACCAAGCCTGGCCTAGACTTGAAATCTTAAGGTATTAAAGTTTGTAACATGTAACCTACATGTTTTACCAGCCAATGTGAACATGGTGGCTTTTCCAGTTTTTAGCAGATCTGAAAGACTTTAAAACTTGCTCACCTAGAAAGCATTTCTTTGACTCAGACTGCTCACCTGCAAGAACAAGCCCCACAGCAGCATAAACTAGCAGACACTCTGTGACGCACGGGTGTGTTCCAGGAGCGTCTGTGCTTCTTTGGCCTAGGAAACACATGTGTGGCTTCGTGCACACTTAACCCTGGGCAGCAGGCAGGTCGTTCTGAGCAAGACAGTGATTCGCAGACGTGCTGCTGTGTCTGTCTTATGTTCTGGCCTTGAAGTTGGGGCTGGAATTGTGGCTTTTGTGAGAAATTTCATTTCAAGTGAGGGCAGGCTCCCGTGACTGTGCACTGTGTTCCGTGTGATGAGGACAGCTCCGGAGCGAGTTGAGGTGTTGTGAATTATGAAGTTCATAGCTGAAGAGGGATGCCAAAGAGGAGGGGACTTCCCGTGTCTTGAGCCACATCGAGAAGGGTGGTGCTGAGGTGTCGTGACCCGAGCGACTCTCTATTCATCTTGTACAAGTTATGTGCACATATTTTGTCCAAATAGAGTCATAAAAATTTGCCAGGAGATCATATGATTAAAGAATTGACATTTTTTATGTCGCAGACAGTTGTCTCTAATTTTCACACGTTGTGGAATGCGTGGCTTCCTAGAGATTTGCCTGTCTGAGCGTGAGATGCCTGGAGGACGTGGGCGTGTCCCAGCTGTGCCCTCGGGAGGCCGAGGAGCCGGGTCATGCTCGTGGGCAGGAGTGGCGGGGCTGTTTCTCTGTGCTTCTGCTCCGGGCTTGCCTCCTCCTCCTCCACTCCCTGCGGCCGGTGCTTGAGTTGGGCCCGCGTTTTGGCGGCCTCCTCCCATCAGAGGGGAGTTGTTGTGGCAGTATTCGGGTCCTTTAAGTCAGAAACAAGGCCTGGCGGGCAAGGTATCTGTCCCCATGTGCATGGTCTGAAGGAGGCGGAGCGAGCGTGTGCAGGGGGTGGCTGTTCTCGCCTGCAGCAGTGCTGGAGCACCTGCGAACGCCACCGTGTCGGCGGGAGCGAGGGGCCCCGGACCTCTGGCCGTCCCGCGGACATGGTTTATTGCCAGCTAAGTGACCCTTCCTTTCGTTTCCTGAGTGAGTTCCTGAGCCTGGGCAGGGCCCGGAGCGGGTCTGCTGTGCACACAGCCCCAGCACCAGTCCCTCCCCGTCCCTTCTAGCTGCCATCCTCGCCGCTAGAGGCCTCGCCCTCCCGGGCAGTGGTGCGCATCTCTGCACATGGCCTCCACGTCTGCAGGACCACAAGGGCAAGAAGATGACACTCAGTTGACACAGTGGGCCTCACACACCAGGCGGGTCATCATTTGATTTTTAAAAATGTTAAAGTTTCTTTCTTTATTAGACTTTTAAAATGTGAGTTGTTGATTTGTGTCTTAGAAAATAATTAGTATTTGCCAAATCTTATAACAATGAGATTAGTCAATATATTGGTCATCCTTCAATCAAAATTTGTATTCAGTCAGCATTCATTGATTGATTCATCCCACAAGCACGTGGCACCTCCTGCAGCCAGTGCTGGGGGACAAGGGACCAGCCCTGTAGCTGTCCTTGGGGGGAGGAGGCAGGGAGATGGGTGAGGTCGGGAAGGTGTGGGTGCCGGGGAGCTAGCATGGGACGGGGCTGCATGGGAGGTCTGCGTGTCCCATGGGGGCCCAGCACTCCCGTGTGCCCTGGCAGCGGGGCAGGCCTCTGCATTATTTTCTAACAATGCAAGTATAGTGATGAGAAGAGAGGCTTCACTGTACTTGCATTGTTAGAATCCAAATACCTTTTATTTAAGAAATAGAAGTTTCAACACCCTTTGCAGGGTTGAGCTGTGCTAACTGCAGTTTGCAGTGGGTCAACCTTTTTCTCTGCCTCCCCTGTCTCTCATCCTAGTTCCTAGTACCCCTCATCTGGGCCTCTACCTGGGAAGCCCCCAGGCCACCCTCCCCAGCAGGCAGAGGAACCTGTGAGAAACACAGGCCCTTCCCTCCCAGGGTCAAGTCCACATAGCGCCAGTGCCCACAGCCCAGCCAGAACACTGGCTGTGCACTGCAGTCCTTTTGCCCTCTGCCACAGGGCCTTTGCACATGCGTGTCCTGTCTCCCAAGGTCAGTTAACTTCTGTTTATCCCTCAGTTTTGTTCAGCCTTTATTGCCTCAGGAAAAGAAGCTGGCAGAAACGTGTTATGCTTCTCATGATGTAGATTATTTCATTTTATGAGGATCACCTCATTTATCAGTATAAAATGTAGTGAGGTTGGTGACACCATTGCCCTATTTTACATGGGAAACCTGAGCCAACCACGCCTAGGAAATGTGTGACCCCTTCCTGTCGTCTCCTCCAGCCTGGACACCGCCTGAGGCCTGGCCCCATCCTTCCTGTGGTTTGTGTGGTTTCACATGGTCTTGTCTTTAAGTAAAGCTGGAATGCAGATGCAACAGGGGTTGCGGCCTGGGCCCTGTTTCTGGCGCAGGTGCCCCTTTACGTGGTGTGGCTTGGTTCATTCTGTCCCTGGTGGTGACGTCATCCTGGCTGCAGTCTTTGGCATCTCAGCGCCAGGCAGGGTCCTGTGCCCTCCCCTCCGGTTCATATGCAAGTGCGTGTTTCTGTCCTGATGAACGCCACCGTGGCGCCTGGTCAGTCTGTACCCCCGCCCCCGGCAGTGCAGGAGGGGCTTCCTTGCTCACACTTGCTGACACCACGATCTCGGCCAGGTGGACGCGGCTAAATCCACATCTAGGTAACTGGGAGGCGGGCGGGCCGCCGCGCGTTGGGAGCTCTGCACAGTGGCTGTCCACACTCCCGTTTTCTTCCTGGTTGTTGATCTTTTTCTTAGTGACGTGTAGGTATTCTTACAGAGAAGGAAAGCTAGCGCTTCGTCTCTGTGAACATATTGTCCCACAGTTTCTCGTCTTTGGGCTTGCCTTGTGGAGGTTTATAGGCAGAGGTGAAGCCTCTGCTGTGCACTTGCCAGTGTTGTTTTCATGGCTCTGGGCCTGTGTCCCCTCCGGAGCCTTTCCTCACTCAGATGTTTCAAAAGATGGTCCCACGTTTTCTTCTAGTATTTCTCTAATTTCATTTTTATATTTAAATTTTCAGTCCATCCTGGATTTATTTTAGTGTGTGTTGGAGGAGGGGGCCTAACTTGATCATTTTTTGAGTGTAATCTATTCCCCCTAATCTGACTCATGAGTTTGCTGTGTGAGGCCCCTTTCTGAGCTCTGTATTCTGTCCAGTGATGGGACGTGTCTGCTTCTGCTCTGGTTCTGCGGGTTGAGATGTGCTGTGCTGTCAGGGAGCTGTTGCTCTTTTGGTTTTGTTTTTCCATCATTTAGTATCTCGTTTTCCTCGTGAGCTCTTATACTCAGCTTGTCTAGTTCTAATAAAACCTCTCCTGGGAAGTGCACTGCGGGGTGTGTTCATTTAGGGATTGCTGATGTCTGTGTTGCCCTGCCGTATCTGGTTATTGGAGCAAACTCAGCCTAAAGACCCCTGCCCTGGCGTGAGAGAATGGCCGTGCAAGTGAGAGTGTGCGTGAGCGTGCTTCACTCCCACACGCGTGCAGGGTAGAGCGCTTTCTGAGGGGCAGTCTCCCACATTGCGTCCTTTAAGCAAGGTGTTTTTGGACATCCGTCGCCATGACGCAGAGCTGCTGTGTTCAGAGGAAGCCATGCATGGCCCTGCTGTCCTCGGTTCTGAGCGGCACTGACGCGGCTGTCCCACCGTGGTGTGTGGCCTGCCGCCTGCTCACCGGTAGTGAGTGCTGCCTCTTCCCCAGCCGCTCCTAGGCAGAGCTTCTGCTCGAGTCCCCAGAGGCTGCCTGCCTTCCCTGGACTCCAGTGGGTGCTGCTGGCCGACACAACCTGAGTGTTTCATCTCAGAAAAGCATACACACAGCACGGTGGATTCAAAGAAGCATTAAAATTGTGCTTCTCTGATGCTGTCATAGCTCCTTATGAGTCTTATTTTAATATTTTTTATAGCAGTTTAAAGTATTTGATTGCTCTTTTTTCCTTTCTTTTTTAATCTAAATGCTTTTTGAGCTGCAACTGACCCCTGCCACACGCAGCCCCTGGTTGTCAACACTGAGGGCAAGGCAAGCCGGCTATGAGGTCAAATCCTAGCATTGCCTTCTGGCGTCTGGGGTCTTCCCTTGTCTGGATTAGCAGCGTCTACACGTGGCCTCTTTGGAAGCCCTCTGGCCTGGGCCGCAGGTGTGGCGGATGCACGTGTGGCCATCAGCACGTCCACGGACTAGGCTCGGCTGTGGGGTTTAGTGTGGCCTCCACCCTAGGGAGAGGTCGATGCCGCCTTACCCCACCCCCCGCCCCCCGTCTCTTTCTGCCTCTGGCTACTCAGCTCACCAATGGATGTGTTTGAATGCTTGGCCTGGGGCTGGAGCCAGTTAACTGTGGCCTTGACTTGTTGGCGTGACCAGCCAGGTGGCTTACCCTGCGCACTGGGCAGCAGGCAGAGGGCACTGGGCAGCAGGCAGAGGGCACTTGGTGCCTGGAGCAGACGAAGCAGCAAATCAGGAATGTGTGACTAGCACTTCACTGGACTGGTGACGACATCTGTACGGTCATTGTCAGTCGGCTTTGCCCCGTGAAGACACAACAGGAGCCAGACCCAAAGCCCAGGGCCTCGTGACCATGCAGGTTTGGTCACCAGTGGCAGCAGGGCGTCCGTTGCCCTCACTGTAGGATGGCCCTGTGTGGGACACGCTGGATCACAGCGCAGAGATGCGCCTGCTGGATGTGTGTGTTCCCAGAGCCGCGCTCACTCTGGCCTGTGCCGTCCTCTCAGGTCAGTGGCCAGGCTGCCCGCTTGGGGGTGGGGACCCCCATGACACTGCTCACACCAGGGGACAAGGGTGACAGATGGGTTTCCTAGGTGTCTCCCCTTGCTTGGGAGCTTGCTTAGAAGATCCTGGGAGCCAAAGGCTCGTTAGTGGACACCTCAGGAGCTGGCCTCCTGGGGCACCTGTTGTGACATGTTCCCATCATAGTCACCGTGAGTGAGCTGTTGAGTTGACATGCGAGCCTACGTACTCAAACGTGGACATTATGCCTGAACCTTCTGCGTCGAGAAGTAGTGTCGTTAAGGAGAAGGGCGCAGGCACCAGGGTGCGTGCTTCCTGGTGAGAAGGTGAACACCTGCCCTGTGGACTCTGCACGCTCCTTCCCCTGCGCCGGGCTGTGGCACCTCCTGGGACCTTACGCACATGGAGTTGTGTGGCGCTCCGTCCAGCCGCTTTTGCTCTGCAGCACATTGTAAAACCGTTCTTGCGTGCAGTTATGGTGTGTGCATGTTTTTGTCTAAGGTTATGTACGTCCTTTTCTGTTTATCCCCGTGGCTGCAGTTTGTTACTATTCAGGTGTGTATGCATGTGCGTGTTGGGAGTGTGCAGTATGTGAGCTTTGGAGTGTTGTGTCAACTTGTGTGCACTGTGTGTGTGGAGCCACACGAGGCTGGGGTCTCTTTTATTCCATGCCCTGCCCTGTGTCTGGGATGCCCTGGCGGTTGCAGGCGCAGCGTGTGTTTGTGGACCGAGCGAGTGCTGTAGAGAACAGGGGTTGGTGTTGGGCCCCAGCAGAGCCCATGGGAGGACGGGGGTGCAGGTGCCGTCTGTGCTGGTCCCGCAGAGTTGACCGGTGCTGACCTGAAGGACTGCGTGAGCAACAACAGCCTGAGCAGCAATGCCAGCCTCCCCAGCGTGCAGAGCTGCCGGCGCCTGCGTGAGAGGAGGGTTGCCAGCTGGGCCGTGTCCTTCGAGCGTCTGCTACAGGACCCCCTTGGTGTTCACTACTTCTCTGTGAGTAGGGAAGAGCCTGGGGGCTGGCAGGGGTGGTCTGCGCTCTTTGCTGAGGCTGTCCCAAAGACAGCAGCACCCTGCAGGTCAGCCACAGGCCCTGAGTAGCTCGGTGCAGGTGTCTCCTCCTCCCTGCAGGGCCGAGCCAGGGTGGGCTCAGCCCTGCCTTCTTGGCCCGTGCCCCAGGGGAGGACCCTGACTCTGCTGGTGCGCTGCCTGCCGGCACTGGGCCTTCCTGTAGATGGTGAAGCCAGATGTGTGCGGCCAGCTCCAGCTGCTGGAAAGAAATGTTTAGCTGTCGAGAAAACAGCTTGAATGCCAGAGCAGTGGTCCTTAAAGTGTCAGGCATCGTTAGGTTATCTTTCTAGGCCCTCGGGTGAAGCATCGAGAGGAGCCTGTAACCTCATGGTTTCTGTAGAAGGTAAAAATAAGAGAAGAGCAGGAGTGAAGAAATGATCAGCTCACAGAGAAGAGTCTTGTAGAATAACTGCCAACTTGTCTTCCACTGATCTGTCCATGTTAATTGATGCTATTTTTCTTAGGATTTTCTAAGGAAAGAATTCAGTGAAGAAAACATTTTATTCTGGCAGGCCTGTGAATATTTTAATCATGTTCCTGCACACGACAAGAAAGAGGTAAATTTCTTCATGCCTAGGAAATGGAGATTACAGCAGTATGGCTTCACTATAGGTTAGTTTAGCATATGATTAACATCTAGTCCAGTTTGAAAAGTTGGTGTAAAAATATTTTCACGTGGTTTGAAAATGTCATTTCTTTTTCAGAATAATTTTTTATATATACATGATATTTAATTTTAGCTAAACATAGGTTGTGCAAATGTCTTTAGCCACACAACTTTTTATCAGCAATGTGTTGCCATTCGACGTGTTGAAATTAAGAAGAGGGAATGTGTGTCTAAAGGGAAACCTAAATAAAATCTGAGGCAGAAGAGCATCCTAAGAATGTGGGTTTTCTCAGCTCCCCTCGCATGCCACGTGGGCATGGGCCTGGGAGGACACTTGGCCGGGTCCTTCCAGAGTGCAGCCTGCGGCATCACGTCCCGCTCCTCCTGGGTGAACGAGCACACTCAGGGCTGGGGCCCCTCGCATCAGCTTGGCACACTCGGGGTCTTTGCTCTCCCGCATGCCCCCTTTGCTAAGTGGGGACCACCTCGCAGAAATACTAAATGTATGCACTTGCCACACCTAGGGGTACCGTTGCCCCAGTCTTTGGAATGGTTAAAGTATCCACTTAAAGAATTATACAGGAGCCAGTTCAGTGAAGTTTCTTACTAGCTTGTACTTTTATTTATTGAAGTAAGAAATGTTTATTGTGGCCCATGAAAATGTTCCTCTGGTGCCTGGAACTGTGCCAGGTCTTTGGAATACGGCAGCAAAGCAAGTAAAAAACCCACGTTTCCTTTTTTATTGTTGTTGTTGTTGTTGAGAAAGGGTCTTGCTCTGTCCCCTAGGTAGAGTACAGTAGAGTCATCATATCTCACTGCAGCCTCCAACGCCTGGGCTCAAGTGATCCTCCTGCCTCAGCCTCCCAAGTAGCTGGGACTACCACACCTGGCTAATTGTTCTTTTTTTAGTAGAAATGGGGTCTCACTCTTGCTCAGGCTGGTCTTGAACTCCTGAGCTCAAGTGATCCTCCTGCCTTGGATTCCCAGAGTGCCAGGATTATAGATGTGAGCCACCGTGCCTGGTCCATAAAACACATGTGTAGAAGAAGCCTGCTGTCTACATGCCTGCTCAGACATTTTCACCTGTCAGCTTTCCTACAGGGCCCGGGAGATTTTCAGTAAATTTCTGTGCAGCAAAGCCACCACCCCCGTCAACATCGACAGCCAGGCCCAGCTGGCGGACGACATTCTCAACGCACCTCACCCGGACATGTTCAAGGAGCAGCAGCTCCAGGTACCTCCCTGTGCCTCGGTTTCTTATGGGGAATCCTAGCTGGAGCTCGGGCTCTCAGACAGCCTCTAGATGGGGAGGGGAGTGGCTGCCCCACACAGACGTGTCTTAGGGGAACACAGACAGAACTTGGGTATTTCAGTAGGGCTGTGAAATTAGAAGTCCTGAGCCACCGTTGGCCTCTCTGCAGGTGACCTGGTTGTTTACACATTCACATGTATATGTACACACACGTGCACTTTTGCAAAATCATATAGGTACACACACATGCGCTTGTGCAAACTCTTTGCACTTTCACATGTGTGTACATGCACATATACTTGTGCAAAGTCACATATTCTCGAGTGATGATATATGTGTGTTTGAATTTTTTTAATTTTGGACATCACTATGATGAAAAATAAATAACCTGCTATTAGAGGCCTTTTCAGAGACCACTCTGTTGGTAAGTCAGATGAATAGTGTTTTTTAAAAAATTGGAAGAAGGCATGTTCAAGGCAGTTGTCACTCTGTTAGATTTCCAGTTGGTTTTGGTTTTTTTTTTTTTTTTTTTTTTGAGACAGAGTCTCGCTTTGTTGCCCAGGCTAGAGTGAGTGCCATGGCATCAGCCTACCTCACAGCAACCTCAAACTCCTGGGCTCAAGCAATCCCCCTGCCTCAGCCTCCCGAGTAGCTGGGACTACAGGCATGCGCCACCATGCCTAGCTAATTTTTTACATATATATTAGTTGGCCAATTAATTTCTTTCTATTTTTTTATAGTAGAGACGGGGTCTCGCTCAGGCTGGTTTTGAACTCCTGACCTTGAGCAATCTGCCCGCCTCGGCCTCCCAGAGTGCTAAGATTACAGGCGTGAGCCATTGCGCCCGGCCTAGTTTTATTCTTAAAACAAGGTTCTCTAGGAGTGGCTGCCCTGAGTCTGCTCGTGGTGCTGGCTTTATAGAAGTCATTGCAGTTTGCTGATTTTGAGAGTAGTTTGTTGGAAGAAAGAACAATCAGACATGAGGGGGCACTGGAAAATATCTCTAACGTACTCTGGGGCGCTGGGTGGGAAGATGGGTGGAAGTGATGTCCTCTCAGGAGAGGAGGCCCTCTGGTCTCCACAGGTCCCTCACATGGCCGTGGCCTTCAGGCCGAGCACTTGGTTGCTTCTCCAGTGGTGTCGCATTGCATTCGTCCCCAGATTTTCAACCTGATGAAGTTTGATAGCTACACGCGCTTTCTGAAATCCCAGTTATACCAGGAGTGCATCCTGGCGGAGGTGGAAGGCCGTGCCCTCCCGGACTCACAGCAGGCCCCCAGCAGCCCAGTGTCGAAGCACAGCCTTGGCTCGGACCACTCCAGCATGTCCACGCCAAAAAAGGTGCCCCTCCCCCGGCCTGGCTCAGGTCACTGCGGGGTGTGTTTTGTCCCTTGAGAGCTCTCCCAGGGAAGGGAGATAGAGGCCGTGTCTGCATGTTCTTTCACCAGCAGCAGATGAAAGACGCAGCCAGCACACAGACATCCAGGCTGGCCTCGTGCTGGGGCTCTCAGTACTGGAAGGTTCCAGCCACTGTGTCTGGAGTCCTGTTGGGGCTACAATCCTGGCCTGTCAGATGTCTTTCCCTAGAGTACTCACGTCCACCGCTTGCTATTCCGTCTCCTTGTGCGTTTCATATAGTATTAAAATAACATCACCTTGTTTTAACCAAGGTTTCCATTTGCTGACAGTTGAGTGGAAAATCAAAATCAGGAAGGTCCCTGAATGAAGAGCTGGCAGAGGAGGACAGTGAGAAGAAACGGAAAGGCGCGTTTTTCTCTTGGTCAAGGAGTAGGAGCACTGGGAGGTCCCAGAAGAAGAAGGAACACGGTGACCTTCCAAATGGTTTGTCGTTGTGCCTGTGTGGGCTGCGTTGTCCAGGCCAACTCAGCCACGTCCTGCCACGGGCTGTAGGGCCGTGGCCACGGTGTGCAGCGCAGGGGAGGTGGGCGGCTTGAGGAAGCTTTTGAGGAGTCAGGAAACGGTCTGGGAACCTCGCCCTCCCAGGGTGCCAGCTGAGGGGCTCGGGGCATTCCAGCCCTCCCACCCTTGGCGGGCTGCTGGCTGCAGGTAGTGGGGCGGAGGGAGTGGACATACTCCACACTTGAGGCGGAGGAGGAAGCCATTCTATGCCAGGGACTAGAAAGCACATAGGAGAGAGTTGAGAAGGATTTTCTTCCCTGGAGAGTTTCAAGAAAGGGATTACTTTCAGAAATGAGTGTACTGCCTAGCAGTGAGGGACTTGCACTATGCCTCTGGTCCCCAAGTCGAAGTTGGGCAGTGACCATGATCCAGCGAGCACAAGCCAGGTGAGCCTGAAGGAGGTGAGTGAGGGGGCCCCATGGTGCTACCTGCACGGTGGGCATCGTTCCAGTTTACAGAAGGAGGCTCGGGCCTGGTGCAGGGTCCCAAGCTCCTGGCCGTGCTATGGGTGTCCTTTTCAAACAAAGGCAACTGGGAGTTAAGGAACTCACTTTCCTGAGAGGCCCCTGGGGCACAGACAGCGTGTTAGGAGATGGGGCCAGGGCCTCTCGAGTACCTGGGAGGTTGGGGAGTGTTAGTCCTGTTGTTCTGCCCTCGAGAGCCGCTCCCCATCACAGGCTGCAGGTCTTTAGAGAGCCATCTGGCAGGGTTTTTAAGGCCCTGATTACAGGGGCTGCCCTAGAATTCAAAAGTTCTGATTCTGGCCCAGGGTGGAGCCTGAGAATCCATCCCATTGAGGTGGGCAGTGGTTGGGGAGACCGGGAGTACCGGGAGCCACTGTCTTAGCCCCACCCCGGCCCTGACAGCCCCTGGAGCCTGTGTGTAGCACCATGATTTGGGAGTAATGCCTGTGTTTTCTTTTTTTTTTTTTTTTGAGACAGAGTCTCACTCTGTTGTTCAGGGTAGAGTGCTGTGGCATCAGCCTAGCTCACAGCAACCTCAAACTCCTGGGCTCAAACAATCCTTCTGCCTCAGCCTCCCAAGTAGCTGGGACTACAGACATGCGCCACCATGCCTGGCTAATTTTTTCTATACATTTTTAGTTGGCCAATTAATTTGTTTTTTTCATTTTTAGTAGAGACGGAGTCTTGCTCTTGCTCAGGCTGGTTTCGAACTCCTGACCTAGAGCGATCCTCCCACCTCAGCCTCCCAGAGTGCTAGGATTACAGGCGTGAGCTACTGCGCCTGGCCGGGCCTGTGTTTTCAAAAGTCCTTTGAGTCAGAATTTTCATGATTTTTAGTGATGCCTAAGAGTATAGAGTGAGTGTAAATTAGGGACAACAGGCTCACTTTAGGACTTCAAGGAAAATTACATGAACAGGGGTCGTTGGTAAAGATGCAGCAACCCACTGGGAGTGTTTGCCGCTGTCCACAGGGGTCGGTTTTCTTTAGGCCCAGAAACTGCAGTTTGAGATGCAAATTCCAGATTGAATGAAGGAAAGTCAGGCCTGCCCAGGACACATACTCGAGTTGGTGCCGTGCACTGCTGTCTGGTTCTGCCTGCTGCGGGCTGAGCACAGTACTGGAGCCGGATGTGACAGGGGCAGAGCAGAGAGCGGGGCCTGCTGAGGGGTGGGGCCGCCCTTCCCCCGCAGGTGAGGAAGACGGTCCCAGGGAGGCGCAGCAGTGCCTGGGAGGGGCTTCCTTATTTCCGTCTTTCATCCTGCACACATGTCCACTCTGCCTAAAGGGGGCAGAGACAGGGAGGTGGGGCCAGACAGATGGGACTTTTGCCTCAAGTGAGGAAAAGTAAAGCTACCACTTCGGATTCATCTGAGTCACTGTGTCTTCCCGTCAAGACCCCATCCATGCCAACGGAGGCCCATGCCGCCGAGAGTCCCAGGGCTCCGTGTCCTCTGCAGGGAGCCTGGACCTGGTGAGTCACTGCCTCCCCTTGTCCCGAGGGCTGCAGGGCTGTGCTGACCCCTGACTGGGGAAGCCTGTCTCACGTTATGCAACCAACCTTCATTTAGGGGCGGTGGCTTGGGCACGGGCCCAGGACAAGTGGCAGAGTGCACGGCCTTTCCAGGGTGCAGGCCAGGCCTGCTGTCTCTCCTCTAGAGCCTGCAAATCACGTGTGTCGCTGCTTGTTCTGGCCCCAAGTCCCTTAGACGAGAGGAGGCTAAACAGGGTCTGCTGGTCTATTAGCTGTTGTCTGATTTGAATTTTGGAAAACCTTATTGGTTGCCAGCATCCTTTTCATTTGAACGTGTCAAGCAGCAATTAATGTAGAATATTATTTCTTCTTCGGTTTTGCCAAGTAACATTTTAAGCTGTAAGGATTTACCACGTGTCAGTTTGCTGTTGCTATCCCTCCCAAACTCTATGGCTTAAAAAGGAGACATTTATGATTGCACAAGCCTGCGGACCAGCGGGTAGTCCGCCGACCTCAGCTGGCCGTGCCTCAGTGTCCCTGCCTACCTTTCATGTCAGCAGGGCCAGCAGTCCCAGGTGACCTTACTCACCCCTGGCCCTCTCTGGACTGCAGGCTGCATCTCTGGCCGTCAGTCCCCTTGTTCCTGTGCAGAGCACACTGGCCTGTAGGGGCCCACGCTCCAAGCCGCACGCTGTCGCCAAGCTCCTTCTGTCAACCAGGCCAGGGCTGCAGGGGCAGCTCCAGCTCCTAGGGAGGAGCCGCAGAGCTGAGTAGTGAGCAGCTCAGGCACAGGGAAGGGGATAGTTGGGGCCATTTTTGCAACTAGTCTATAAACTAGCTTCTGAAATATCACTTTGGGGAAAGAGGTTTTCAGACCATCAGGAGGAGATAGTGACAATGAAATGACAATCTAGGCAGTGTTTACGTTAGCAAGATGTACACAGAGAGCTGTTTGCAGAGAGGATGTGATGTGACTCAGAGACCCTAGGGGGTGGCTTGTCCTTGAGGAGCAGATCAGAGGGTGCAGGATGGTTGGTTATGCTCAGACTAAGAGGTTGTAAAGTATGCTCAGGGCCCAGAGTTAGAGGAAGGTGGTTGCTCTCAGTGTTGCCTTAGAAAACCCAACACTTAGCTCTTTGTGCAAAGCCACTGTGCAGATTGATCCTGAGTCTTTTGCACACGAAGGAGCTGCAGGTGGGACAGAGAGGCAGGCTGTCTGGCCTCCCCAGGCACGCGCAGGCTGGGGCTGGCCACAGCTCCTTGGGGGTGCCCACCTCGTGAAACGCACAACCGCTTGTCTCCCTGCCCCAGTCGGAGGCCTGCAGGACCCTGGTGCCCGAGAGGGACAAGGCTGCCAAGCACTGCTGCATCCTCCTCCCGGACGGGACGTCCTGCGTGGTGGCCGTCAAGTCGGGCTTCTCCATCAAGGAGATCCTGTCTGGACTCTGCGAGCGGCATGGCATCAACGGGGCTGCTGTGGACCTCTTCCTGGTGGGCGGGGACAAGGTACCAAGCTCCCCAGACCCTCCGGGCCCCTTGGCTGGGGAACTGGTCTTATCAGACAGCAGCCTGCCTGCTGCTTCTCTCGGCTGGCGGACTCCTCACGCGGGTCTCTGTCCCGCATTCCTCACTTAGCACGTTTGCTGGAAGCTGGGTTATCTGAATTCAGCGACGCTGCTGGGAGCACTTTGCATGCTGGTGTCGGGGTGGCGTTTGGAGAGTGATGCTTCCTCTGTGGATGGGCTATTTTTGAGCTGCTCTTTTGTTCTGCACAGCTGCATCCACTGCACATTGTTCCGCACTTCAGGGGGTGCCTCTTGTTCCCACTTTAATTTTGGTCTCTTTGTTCCAAAGCCTCTGGTGCTGCATCAAGACAGCGGCATCTTGGAGTCAAGAGACCTGCGCCTGGAAAAGCGCACTTTGTTTCGGTAAAAGAAAAAGAGTTGTCACTGATGGGAGGTCCCAGAGCCCCCCTCCCCCCGTGCTGTCTCTTTGCTTTTAGGGAGTAGACACGTGCTGGTTCCGTGATGGGCTGTGAAGGCGTGTCGGTGGCCGGGGCGAGAAGGGCAGCCTTCCTGCCCAGCCCGGTGGGCACAGCCCCACGGCCACAGCGGGGAAGGGCTGCTCTGCAGGGCTTTGCCTGTGCTGGGAAGGGGCGGCCACCTCCCCGCTCGGCTGCGGTCACTCCCGGAAGAGCCCTCGCGGCTGTCTCCCCACAGAGGAGGGCACTTCTCACTCGGAGGCTGGCGGAACGGGTGGGCGCTGAGGCGCCGAGGGCTGCTCACAGGGCTCTGTTCTCGGGACGGGCCTCCCAGTGGGGACGGACCTGTGTCTGTAGTAAATATTTTGTGTCCCCAGGCTGGACCTCGTTCCCATTAACCGGTCGGTAGGACTCAAGGCCAAGCCCACCAAGCCTGTCACAGAGGTGCTGCGGCCCGTCGTGGCCAAGTACGGCCTGGACCTCGGCAGCCTGCTGGTGAGGCTGGTGAGTGTCTCCCCTGTGCCGGGCGAGTGGCAGGAAGCTCTGTGCCACTCACAAGGGTGAGCTGGGGTAGCCTCGCCCTCGCAGCCCTGCGCAGCCCTCTCCTGTGACCGCAGACCTGGCCCTGCGCCCCAGTTCTCATTCTGTAAAGCCGAAACTCAGTCATCGTTTTTTGTACTTTGGTCGTTCCAAAAATAATCAATACTTGCAATGCGGTTTTGGTCCAGGGAAATGAGAAACAAACCGACAACCCACCCAAGGTAGCCCCACCACTTGCACGTCTGGTCAGATGGCAGGGCTGACGGCACCTGCCCCACTGTGTCCCTGGTGGCCCGGGGCGGGGCCTGGGCAGGTGACTCCTGATTCTCATCTGCACTTTGTCGTTGAAAACTCAGAAATGGCATTGCAAGCCTGGCCACCCCTTGGCTATGTGAAGGAGGTTAGGAAGGGAACCAGGAGCACTGTGGGGGAAGGAGGGCAGGCCTTGGGCAGCCCCAGTCCGGGGTCGTTTCCGAAGCAGCAGGGGTCCCGGAGCCTAGCTGTGAGCTGTGGCTGAGGACTGTGGGCACTGTGCCGTTTCCCTTCTCAGTATCATCGGAGTGTGATTCCAGGTATTTTTAGGATTTTAATTTTCCCTGAAACTGGCCTCAGCATTGCTTAAGAGCTTTGAAGTGAACGAGAGGAACCTATTCAATTATTCACTGGCACCATCTCCCAGGGTAACCTGAAGCTCGTCCCCCATGGCTGGGTGGAGAGCCCCAGCCAGCACCAAGCCACGTCTCTGCCTCCCTGTCTGTAGAACGGGGTGGGGGCCGCATGCTCACAGGGTGCTGGAGCCAGGGTGGGGCCCGGGTTGGGGCTCATCCCTGGGAGCCGAGGCTTGTTCAGCTGCACGGGGGCATTGCCAGGCAGGCTCCAAGGTGGGTTGTGGAACTTCTTGTGGAGCAGGTGTAGGGGGGCTTTCCTTGTACACACCCTCCTGGCCCTCTGGCGAGTTCTGTGGGCCACCTGTGCCCAGGAGCATCACGAGTGAGGCAGGACCCCGAGCCTGGGTCCGCTCCTTCGCTGGGGTGGCAGGCACAACCTGGACCTGGCTTCTCAGAGAGCTCGACGTCACCCCGCTTGGCATTTGAGCACTTTTGTTGTTTTCCTGACTGACAGGTAATCTAAAATGCCAAGGGACAAGTTCAGATTTTGTTTTTAAACGGTGGTACATGAATACCAAGATTCTCCACCAAAGGAAAGAGGCCTTACCTAGGACACGGACTCCATCTCTGTAGCTAGTGACGCGACACTTCCTTAGGATTAGGTCTTAGACCAGCTCCTGAAACTGCCGTCTTTGCCTCCTTATTTTCCAGTGAGAGCGTTTGCTCTCCGTGCTCACTGCAGAGCAGTGCCTGAGGCCGGTGGGGGCTTTTTAGATGAGCCACCATCCAGGTTCTAGGCAGCGTTGACTGTTAGGCCAACTTAAATTAATATTTAAGAGTATTTTACACATATTTAAAAGCATTGAATTTGTGGATGAAGGTGCTTTTGGTATTCACGAAGTATCACTCTGCCCAGGGTCCTCGCCTGGGCCGTGTGGGCCAGCAGTTGTCCTGCAGGGCTTGCTAGGAAGGCTCCTCGGGCACCAGCACTCTGCGGGCTGGCCGTGAGGCTTCGTGGCAGCATCTGGCCAAGCCCCAGGCCCTCCTCGTCCTGACCCCAGGGCACGGGTATCTGACTCCACCCAGCCCAGGCAGGGTCTCTGTTGGGCGGCTGTCGCAGCTATTCCCCAACGGGGCAGTCAGGGTAAGGGCTTCAGCGTGCGTCTCTGCCCTAGAGTGGAGAGAAGGAGCCCCTGGACCTTGGTGCCCCTATTTCGAGTCTGGACGGACAGCGGGTAATCTTGGAGGAGAAGGACCCTTCCAGAGGAAAAGGTGAGCCTGACCACACACCCACCTGCTGCCTGGCCCCTGAGCCCTGCTGCCCACAACTGCTATCTCAGCCGGCACTAGTGGTTAGGACCTTACTGGGGGCCCTAGGACCCCCGGGACCCCTAACAGGGGCAAAGATTTGATGCTTAATGCAGTGTTTCTCAAACTGGGTGTCAGAGGGGCTGAGACTAGGAGCAGCTTGACCCCCAAATATGTCTTCTCAGCTGTAAAAAAGGGTGATGGTCCCTGCCCACACTACCCTGGGTTGCTCTGAGGTTCTGGCATGCTCACGTCAGAGCATATTAGTGGTGGAAGGTGCTCTCTTCCTGGGAGGATGTGGAGTCCTTGCATAAAATGGAAATGGGGATCCCCAGGGCCCTGGTAGCCCTGTCTGGGCCTCCTGGTCCCTCACCCGGTGCCTGATCTGGTGCCCTTCACTCTGGGCACGAAACAAGAAGTGAGGATGCAAGACCTTCAGGAGCTGAGACCGCACACTTGGTAGTTTCGGTTTGTTCTGTTCCTTTCGTGCAGTGAGTCAGGTGGTTGTCAGAGCTCTCTCCCGCACGCCACGCCGGTGACAGCAGCTCGGATCCCTGTGCAGGGCCAGTCACTTGTAGAGCTGGGCTCACGGCCAGGGCTAGTGCCTCCAGAGGGCATTTTGCTCTTCAGAGCAGTTGCGCAAGAACCTGTGCACGAGGAAAGGTTATTAAAGCCAGGTGGGGTGGGGACTGTCTGTAGCTGCCACCAGAGACAGGCCGAGGTGTGGCCCAAAGGACTGTCCAGGGGCAGGGGCAGGGGCAGTGGGAAGTGTCTCTCCTGGAGAGAGCTGAGGGAAAAGCCACCTACGGTCTGGTGGATAAGGTCACTTTGTAAGGAGCCACTTGGGTGACCTTGGGCTACCCTTCCCTGTTCAGGACGTCAGCCCAATGAGGGCTCTGGTCCAGGTGATTTCTGAGGGCTCCTCTGAAAAGTCCCCCAGGTTGGCCAGGCGCGGTGGCTCACGCCTGTAATCCTAGCACTGTGGGAGGCCGAGGCGGGCGGATTGCTCGAGGTTAGGAGTTCGAAACCAGCCTGAGCAAGAGCAAGACCCCGTCTCTACTATAAATAGAAACAAATTAATTGGCCAACTAATATATATATATATATATATATAAAATTAGCCGGGCATGGTGCTACATGCCTGTAGTCCCAGCTGCTTGGGAGGCTGAGGCAGGAGGATTGCTTGAGCCCAGGAGTTTGAGGTTGCTGTGAGCTAGGCTGATGCCATGGCACTCACTCTAGCCTGGGCAACAAAGTGAGACTCTGTCTCAAAAAAAAAAAAAAAAAAAAAGTCCCCCAGGTTGTGGTGTGGGTCATGTGCCTATGCCGAGGGTGACCTGGGCGTGGGCTCCAGGCAGAATCCTTGGTCTTGCTCCCCATGTCATTACAGGGGAGGCCCCACCATCCTCTGCTCTAGACAATGTTGTACCTGTCGCCTGGGCAGGTGGGGTGGGAGGGTGTGGGGGTCCTCACCCTGCCTGCAGGGTTTGAGGATGCCAGGCCTGTGACGTGTTTGTGTGCAGGTGCGGCCTCTGGTGGAGCCGAGTGGGGAGCACAGCGTGTTCGCTGAGCTGTGGGGGCAGGACTGTGGATCCTGCAGCCGCATCCGGGCCAGAGAAGGGGGCTTTGGACCCTTAGTGCTGGCAGAGGCCAGCCTGCGCCCTGACTTGGGACACAGGGCGATTTGAAAACATGTCAGGAATGTGAGACTCTTCTACTTTCTAAGGAATATTCATGCCAAATGGTATATGGAGGGAGCTCTTCAACATCATTCCTCCACAAAACCCCCAGTTAGGTTTACGGAGAGACTGCTGTGCCTCCACGCTGCCCTCGTAGGGTGACTCCCACCCCAAACCCAGCAGGCAGGGGCCTTTTGTTCTGGACTGGGGGTCCCTGCATGCCTAGGGGGAAGGGGTAGCAAGTACCTGGTGGCTTCTCTATGGCTTTGCTCTGAAAGACAATAGAAACAGATGCTATTTGACTGTTAAGATGCATTTGCGAGCTCCCGTAATTACAACGCATTTCTCCTTGTGTTTGGGACCTGCAGATAGACAGAAAGGTACACTGGCCAAACAGAACACAGCCGTCAATCCCAGTTCCAGAAACCACTCGGCTACGGTAATTCCCCTCCCGCCTGGCCCCAGCCAGCCTCTGCTTCCAGCAGCCCGTGGCTCTCTGCACCCCGGGGCTCCTCCTACGTCCTGCTGGCACCGGCGTCCCCTTCCCTGTGATCAACCGGCTTTTGGCTTTCCTTTCTCCTGGGGGCCGTGCCTCGCACGCTCTGCTCTCTGTGAGCTGCGTCGTTGCACGCGGTTTGTCTGCAGTGCATGTGGATTCTCTCAATGCGGTCTCTACTTGCAGAGCTTTTTAGTCTGTAACTGATGACTTGTGCATTGTCGTGTGTTGACGTGTAAGTAGAACTTTGGCTTTCCTTCTAATGCAGGGAGAGGAAAGAACACTAGGCAAGTCTAATTCTATTAAAATAAAAGGAGAAAATGGAAAAAATGCTAGGGATCCCCGGCTTTCAAAGAGAGAAGAATCTATTGCAAAGATTGGGAAAAAAAAATATCAGAAAATTAATTTGGACGAAGCAGAGGGTATGTGTACTTTTTAAAACTTCCACATTTTTTAGTAAATGCACTTTTAGTTTCCAGTATAGTCATTAAGACCTACTCTGCCTGTCGACATCTGGGTGGCTGCAGCCCCCGTCACACTGAGGATGCTCCTCCCCGGGTCAGTCTGTGGGCTGTGGGTGTAACTTCACTGAAACCCCCATTTTCAGATTGAGAGCCTGGCCCTTGGGGGCATCAGGGAGGCCCCTCGTGGCCTGCAGCTCTGTCTGCACAAAGGTGCTGAGGGCCCCCCAGGTGCAGCCTGCCCCTACACAGCCCCAGCCCTGACGTGAGCCAGGGCCTCCGGCCCGCCTGGAGGGGGCACAGCTGGTGCCCGGCAGGAGCAGGAGGGTCCCCCAGCCTCTGCAGGACCGAGGAAAGTGGCCTGCATGTCCCTGTGCCCCAGGAGGGACAGCAGAGAGATGATCTGGAGACTGAGACAGGAGATGAGTCCTTTCCTGAAAGTGCCTTTTCCTCCAAAAGCTTCTCACAAAGAGAAGCGCTGAAAGCGGAAGCAAAGCTACCAGCTGCTACCGTGACCTGCATTTTCATCCAGGGAGCACGTGCTGCTCAGCCTGGCTTGTCACGGCTCTTTGAGGTGTTCAGCCTCACAGTAAAACCATAAAACACTCCTCCTTCAGCCTTTGTTGGCCACCAAGCAGAAGTAAAGCACATGCCCTCTTTGAAGCTTATACATTTCTGAGAACTATCAAAATTTGAGACTTTAGACTTTGTAGTTGTTTAAAAACTCAAATGATGCAATTTAAATGCTAGAGAAAGCTCAATTTAGACCCCGTTGACCTTAAATGGTGAACTTGAGTTACACTAAAGAACCCAGCCACGTGAGGCAGAGAAGAGTTCTGGAGGGGCCAGCGGGGCAGCCAGAGGTTCTCGGGTTCCCCAGACGCTGGGCGGCAGCAGGCCCCGTGCAGGCCGGAGGACGGGCTCTGCCCAAGGCGGAGCTCCTGCCCCTGCTGCCTCCAGGCCTGCGCCGCCTCCCAGCTGTGGTGTCCTGGCCGCTGCTGGGTGCTGGCTCTGCTGGGCTTCAGTCTGGTGGTCACTTTTGCCCCGACCTAGGAAGGGGGCAGGACTCAAGTATAAAAGGGCCCCAAGTGTTAAATAAGGAACCCAAGCCGAGGTGCCTAACAGCACCCTGCTAAAACACCGTCAGAATGTTATCGTAATTGGAGGGTTTTTGATTATTCGAGCCTGACCTTCACGCAGTTTAGTTTTCAGGGAGGCGCACAGCTGCTTCTGACTCCTGGAAACAGATCGCGCTAGAACCCCTGGGGGCTTCTGCTCTAGTTCCTGGGTGAAGGCAGGCTAGGACGTTAGTTCAGGGCCACAGGACAGACAGCCCACCACGAGTGCTTTCTAGAGAGTTAATTTGCTGCTATGACACACATTAGTGTGAAACTCTCTAAAACATGGTCCATGTGGGTTTTCTTCCAATAGAGTTTTTTGAGCTCATTTCCAAAGCTCAGAGCAACAGAGCAGATGACCAGCGCGGGCTGCTGAGGAAGGAAGACCTGGTGTTGCCAGAGTTTCTTCGTCTGCCTCCTGGTTCCACGGAGCTCACCCTTTCCACCCCGGCCACAGCTCAGGCCATTAGCAGGAGAACTGCGACCATCAGCGGCAGGGAGAACGCGTCCCCGCCCCAAGAAAGATGGGCGCCAGCCCAGGACAGCAGTGACAGCCCCTCAACCAGCCTGGGCTCGGCCCATAGTCCCCCGGGCCCCTCTGGCACGACCCCGCCTGGGCAGAAGTCTCCCAGCGGGCCCTGCTCCACTCCCCAGTCCCCCGCCCCCCGCACACAGGAGGGCACAGCACAGATGTGGAAGAGGCAGTCGTGGGAAGTAGAGTCCGGGGACATCCAGACCGTGGAGGATGGGCAGGGGGCTGACCTGACCCTGGTGGGGGAGGCCCACATCAGCAGCCCCAACAGCACGCTCCTGCCGCCGCCCCCTGCCCCCCAGGACACGCCTGGACCTTCGCAACCAGGTACCTCTGGGTTCTGACCCTGCACACAGCCCTTTCCCACGCCGCTGCTGCCAGCGTGGTCCGCTCAGTGTTCAGTACGACAGGATGGCTGTGGGGAGTGGCTTCCAGCTGCCACTTTGGTTTAGCGAGGCGTCCCCACAGCCTATGCTCCCCTGTTTATCGTATTTATTTTGGGCGTCCTTGGCCTGTTCTGAAAGGCCAAGTCTGTCAGGGTTGATCGTGAAAAGGCTCAGACAGCGGCTCAGGGCAGGCGCAGGCCGCCCACCATGCCCTTGCACGGGCAGGGCCTGCATACCCCTGGGCAGTCACACCCCTGGGCAAGGCCTGGGGACTTCTAAAGATGTCTGTGTTACTTTCAAACCCTAGATAGCCAGCATTTTTAGTGTGCGATTCTCAAGACTGAAAAACAGAATTTGTCCTGAGCGAGTAAGCAAGGCCCGGCGACTCGCGGCAGGACGGGGCCTCCGACGCAGGGCCTGTGTGGGGGAGCGTGCTGCGCAGGCCCGGGCAGGGCGTGCCGTGGATGAGGGAGTGCGAGCTACGCCGGTGTGTGCCCTGACCGCCAGCGTGCCGCGGCGTGTCTCCCAATGGAAGCATGAGATTTAGTGTGTGCGAAGGTGAACACCATGGTGTGGAAGCAGAGATGTTTCCATGAGCCACAAATATTAGGAATTGAGGCGAGATTCACCACATCCTAACCGGCAGCTCGCAGGGCTGCTTCCAGGAGCCCGGGTGCCGGGGCCGGCGTGGCTGTCCCCGAGAGACAGGTGTCAGAGCACGCTCAGCAGTGTGTGGGCACTTCTGGTTGTGACTCACCATTGAGGGTGGCCAGATTGCCCTCTGCGCCCCGATGTCCCGGTGCAGAGGGCGTTGGTGGTGGTCTGTCCTGCTGTAGGGTCAGGTCATCGGGCCTGTCGTCCAGACCTTGGCAGGGCACCAGGGAAGGCATTTTCTATGTAGATCCTGTGTATCTGTGACATCTGGGCACTGTGGAGGCCACAGGCTGTGTGGAGGGCTCCCTGGTGCCCTTCCTAGGAGGAGCTCTGGGATGTGAGACCCAAGGCTCTGTGGCCATCTGTGGATGCTGCTCTGCTCGCCTCTGCCCTGCTGCCTGTCCCCTCCTGCTCTTCTCTGTAGACGCCTGTGTGTAGCTTCTGCCTCTGTTTGGAGCCTGTGTTCTTCTGAGAGTAATAAACTCTAGAGCTCATCACTGGACTGGTTTAAAACTCTTTTCTTTTTCATTTCAAAATTTCTTTCCACTTTAGAAAACTATAGAAATATTTTAAGCTAGGGAAAATATTATACATTTTTAGAACATTAAATGGATTCACCTTAATATATCAGATTTTAAAAATATACCATTCGCTCAACAAAATCCTCTAGCATTTCCTATGTACCCGCCAAGCGCAGTCATACAACGGCGGCAGCGACCAGCACTCCATGGCACCCAGGCTGGGAGCGGGTGGGCACCTCCTCCCGGGGCCCTCACAGGCCTCTCCAGCCAGGAACCCCGCAGGGCCGCAGCATGGTCAAGCCTCCAGTCTGCGCCTGCCTCTGGCCTCCTTCCTCCAGATGCTTCCACAACAGAAGAATTGGTGACACTGCAGTTGTCCAGTTTGTTCCTCATAGACGGGGGGGCTGGGCTGTCACCCAGCTCCTGCCCAGCCACACCAGCTCTGGGCTGCTGGGGCTGACTCTGCCTTGGGCTCTCCCACCCAGCAAGGGCTGTTAGCATGGGCAGCGCTACCCACGCCAGGTGGCCTCTGCCGGCTGTCCCTAGCGTGCTCACAGCAGGCAGGGGTGGTGCCAGCTGCGTAGGAGGCACGTCCCCCTTGTCCCCTGGTAGCTGCTCCTGACCACGGTTGACCAGGACCAGTTCCACGGACCCTCCAGCCCACTCAGGTATAAAAGGGCCCCAAGTGTTACATAGGAAGCCCAGGCCCAGGTGCCTAACAGCATCCTGCTAAAACACCGTCAGAATGTTACCATGATGTTACCCCG
Source organism: Mirza zaza (assembly GCA_008750895.1). Lineage (NCBI taxonomy): Eukaryota > Metazoa > Chordata > Mammalia > Primates > Cheirogaleidae > Mirza > Mirza zaza. The sequence continues at coordinate 63,438 of VSMD01137973.1, read as the reverse complement.
TGGCTTTGGGCCCTGTCCTGGAAGGAGATCACAGCAGGAGAAAAGGGAGTGGAAGGGCCTTTGGCCATAGGTCATAGGTCTGTGGTTCCTGTTGGACAGCAGTAGGCTCCACAACCTGCCCAGTCTTCCTGGAGGCGACACCCCAGTCTATGGGGAGGGCCTTGGGACTTTGTGCATCTCACTTTATCAAACTCCAGTTTGTGCTGCTAAATCTAGTGGCCCTCAGGGGTTCTAAACATGGGGGGCTTTGTCACGGCATAAGCTGTGAATAGCTGCCTGCGTGGGGCAGTGGAGGCAGCCATCTGCGAGGGTCTGTGGGTGTCTTTGCCACTCTTGGGCAGTGGGGAGCCTGGGCCAAGTGCTGACTTACACCGCTCACGGTTGAGAAGTTCAGGATTCATCCAGAATCACTCTCCATGGCTCTAAAAACTGCTATGAAGTATTTCTCAATGAAACGGTGGCTGCTGTGGACCCACCGTCCTACGTGAGGAATACTTGGGGCTGGTCCCCTGGGGCACCCACACCCCTGTAGCCATGGCTGGGCAGAAGTAGGCAGCCCCCCAGGGCCGCACTGCTCACCCTACCCCTCCAGCCTCTGGGCCCATCTCCCCCTGGGAAGGGCTGCCCAGGACAGCGGGGAGGCCCCGATCCTCAGGAGATTGCAGACTCTGGCTGGCAGCAGGGCGGTGCCAGGTGCCCCCTCAAAGGGGGTCCTCGCACAGCTGTCTTAAGGATGGGTCCCCACAGCAGCTCACCTGGAGCCCTCCTGCCTCAGTGTCACAGGTGCCAACGTCCCCAAGGGGTGTGTCTGGGCACAGCGGCCATTCTCAGGGAGCCTAGAGCTTGGCTTCCTGCCAGGTGCACGTGCTGTCCAACTCTACACAGGTGCTCACCTTTCGGGGGCCTGGCCTAGAGACGAGGCTTCTGGGGCCACACCCTGTACCCTCAGGGCCAAGGTAGCCAGACCACTGCCCTTGTGTGGCCAGAGTCCTGGGGGCCCATCTGCAACAGGCTGACCCACACTGCCAGCCTGGGCCCCTGTACTGCCCAACGTGACACCCTCAGAGGCCCAGTGAGGACACAGCCCTGCCTGGCTCCTGTGCTGCCCAGAGCAACACCTGTGGGGGAGGACCCCTAGGCAGGTCCTATCCAGTCAGTGTCTCCAGGGGCCTGGGGCCCCTCACATTTGTGCAGAGATGCGGCAGGCACCCACCAGTGGCACTTTCTGGGGGAAGTTGACCCAGCCCTCCCTAGGCACAAATGCAGCCCAGACTTTCTCATGCTGATGTGGATTGCGGGGGTCTGGTTTTCTTGGGGACACATTAGCCCTAGGGGCCTGCCATTGGTCTCAGGCCTATAAAGTTGCTGGGGACATGGGGCTGTCTTCTAGGTGCTCTCCACAGCCCCCTCCCCAGAGTACGCTTGGGAGCTTGTTACTTGCCAGTTGGCCTTGGTCCTGAGCACCTGTCTCCTGCAGATGCCTGGGGACTCCACCTGCCCAGCCCACTCCGTGGCCACCCCCCATGGACTTCCCAGAGCTGAACAGCTGGCCCGGCCCCTCCTTTGCGGACCTCAGCCTGGGTTGCGACTCCTGATCCTCCAGTTCCCACCACAAGCTGCCCTCACCCCTGAAGTGTGTCCTACCTTCTGGCCCAGCCAGGCCTGCCAATGTGGTAGCCACAGGCCTGCAAATGACCACAGCCTGACCCGTCTCACCCCCACATTCCCGGCAGGACAGGTTGCCCATGCCCACCTCAGGCTGGCACTGCTGGGGCTTCTGCCTGTGGCCCCTCCCTGGGGTCTGCCCAACTGCAAGCCTGTGCTGGGGTCACCCTCCCCACTGCCCATTCCCCGCACGCCACGCCGTGCACCCTGCTGAGCTGCGTCCACCCCCCTCGCCAGCACCCAGTTAATATTTGCTGAAAGAGGAACTTTAATCCAGCCCTACCTCCACTGTGGACATAGGATACCGGCTGGGGACCCTCATGGAGGGGGTCACCTTGAGGGTCACAAGCTGGAACCAGGGCTCTGGTGGGCTCTGGTGAGTCAGTAGGAGCTCGCAGGCCCCCTGGATGCTGCAGGGTAGGCTGCAGTGAGGGCCTTTCAGCGGGGGTGGCTCAGCCACTCCTGGGCGTCCTGTGCCCCCAGAGCTTCCTGGGCGGATGTCACAGAGGAGGTGGCAGCACTGGCTGCCAGATAGCCCAGGGCACCGGGCAAAGGTGGCAGCCAAGTGCCTGGAAGACAGGAGGGTCCCTCAGGGCAGGGAGGGCAGGGGGATGGGCCTTGGGGGCTGGGTCATGGCCTAGGGCTGCCACATACTCAGGAGGGCAAGGCAAGAAGGGCCTGGACTGTGGCCCCTTCTTGTGATTCAGCCATCCTCAGCCGCTCACCAGAGACAGGTGTTTCTCCCCACTCTGAGCCTGTCGTCCTATCTGTCCGTGCTGGTGGGGCAGAGCGGGTATGTGTGTGGCCCACAGGGGTCCCGATAGCTAGAGGCAGACCCCGGCCTCTCTCCACACCTTGCTCACCTCCTAGCCATGCAGCCTGGTATGTGGAGCCACAGGGACTGGGTAACAGGAAGGGGATGGGTGGATCTGTCCCCTTCCCCCTGGGGGCAGAGCTGGATCCTAGCCAGAGCGGAATCCTAGCGGAACAGTCCTTGAATGACTAGAGAACCGACAGAGAGAAGCCTCTAGTCGTGGCTGCTCCACATGCCCGTGGGCTTCCAGGGGCAGCTTAGGGGGCATCCCTGCCGGGTCCTCCTGAGCGGGACAGTCTCGGCTGACGTGAGGGAGGCCCGGATGAGAGCCTCTTCCGCCTCGTGCCCTCGGAAGGGACGCCACACCTCTGCCCACAGGCCAGGACTTACTCAGAGGTGCCTCAGTGGGCTGCTTCCAGAAGCCTGGGGCAGCGGTGAGACGGAGTGTGGTAGGGTTGGACTGCAGGGGTCGCAGAGCAGCTGGGGAGGCTCAGAGGCCAGAGGCATCACCTTCACTGGCAAGGCCTTCCCATTACAGCTAGGGAAACCGAGGCCAGGGAAGGGCAGTTGGTGTCAGGTTCTCATGGGCCAGGAGACCTCAAGGGCCAGGCTGTAGGCCCACCTGAGGAGGCGGGCTCTGCCGCACCCCTGCCTGGGTCCCTTAATCCCCACTCCTCAGGGTGGGTGATGTCACCCCCACTGTACAGGTGGCAGACTATCACAAGGGAGTGGGGCTTGCTTGGGCTACCCCAGTCTGAGGACTTCCTGGGGCTTTGACCCTGGGGTGGCACTGTCCTGCTTGCATCCTGGGGCCACAGCGGTGGGGATGGCCGGGCCTGGGGCTGATCCTGAACCTCGTCTCACTCTGTGGGCACCTCTTGTTCCCTACCATGGCCACCCAATGTTGGTCCCTGGAGACTCCACCCTGGGGGACACGTCTCTGTCCCTGAAGGGCCCACGTGGGGACCAGCCAGGCATGCCAGGGCAGCAGCCACTGGGCTGTGAAGGCCTCCCATGGGTTGGCGGGGGGGGGGGGGGAAGGGCCTGTCCACCTCAGGTGTGGAAGCTTCCAAGGCGATTTCAGGCATCTGGAGCTCTGGGATGGGGAGGGCCAAGGGCAGAGGCGGGGCCGATGGCACTGGGTGGCCCAGACGAGCGGCCTCCGGGAGTGGGGGGGCAGCAGGCCCCATGGCAGGGGAGCAGTGGGGTGAAGGGACTGTGGCTGGAGGTGGGGGCATGGGGATGCACATAAGCCACCTCCCTGGTGTCCCTGGGACAGAGAATGGACCCAAGGGCCAAGAACGGAAAGTCCCCCCATAAAGCCACCAGCACCCTGGGCCCCTTCATTGCTCTGCTGGCCCAGCCCCTCATGGTTCATGGCCCCGGCCCCTTGGCCTCTGCAGTCGTCCAGGCTGCCCAGGCTCTGCCGTGTCCGCCACGGCGCCTACAGACTAGCTGGAGACTTGGAGGATCCTTCTGGCTCCTCTGCCCCAGGCCCAGGCCCCCGGTTGGAAGTCACCTGCCTCCGGGACGGATTTGGGGTGTTTTAGGAGCCCCTCCCAAGGCCAGTGTCTGTGCAAGGGCCGGGGGCTGGGTTCCAGAAGCCCAGGGCTGGGCCAGGCAGCTGACAGCTCCTCTCTCTCCCTGTGACAGGCGGCAGGGCCCACGGCAGCCGAGGCCTTCCAGTCAACACCATCATCGATGTGGACCTTGTTGGCTCCGTCCCCGGGCTGGGTGGCAGTGTCCTGGGGGTGCAGGCAGGCCCAGGGAGGTTGAGGGCCAGTGGGTCCCTGACGCCAGACCTCCCTGGCCCAAGCCCCGGCCCGGGGGAGCCCTCCAAGCCCAAGGCCAGCGCCTACCACGCAACCTTCGTCTGAAGCTCCCCAGCCTGGCCAGCTCCCATGTGGACATGTGTGGGTGGCCTGAGAATGCCCTTGGAGGGGCTGTCTTGGCTGCCACACCCTCAAAGCCAAACTAGGATGGAGATGGCCATGTTGGACAGACAGGCCTCGGACACTCTCAAGTTTGCCACAGGTCCCCAGACCCGGCCTGGGCTGTCCCCTCGGCACTCTGCCCAATAAAGCATTTCTGAGGACACACCAGGCGTCAGTGGCGTGCTGGGTGATGGGGTCGCAGATCCTGCGCTTGGGGACCCCACTCCAGGAGGCAGAGGGGCCAGAGGAGAGGCCAAGGGACTTATGGGAGGGGCCTGGAGTTCTCCCACCCAGTCCAGCCCCTGGGCTAGTCCCCTTTCCACCGTCCCCCCACCCCGTCTCCTCTCTAGGGGCGGGGCTCCTCTGGGAGACGAGCTCAGCTGGTCACCGTGTCTGCAGCTATCATCCGGGTCACCGCCTGGGCACTGTGGGGACCCTGCTGGCTGCTGCGCCCTGACCCCCCTGTCCTTGGCCTCATTTTGAGGGGTGGCCTAGGAGGGGCTCTTGGGAGGGGCCATCTGAGCTGAAACCTGACTGCTGAGGTCTGGAAAGAGCTCAGGCATGTGCGAAGGCCCTGAGGCTGGAGTGCATATGGTCAAGATGGGAAGTCCCAGTGTGGCCGGAGCCCTGTGGGGAGGGGAGGCGGCAGGCCACAGCGGGTGCTGAGTTGGGTCAGAAGGAGGCGGCGGCCACGTCGGCCCAGGCTGCCTCAGTGAAACCCCGAAGGCCGAGCAGCCATCTTGCACTCCTCCCTGGAGATAGTGGGTTTGTCGTCACATCCTAGAGGCCTAAGAGAACACAGCAAGGCCTCTTGGGTTGTTCTGGAAGCTTCCATGGAGGGGCCCCAGGAAGCAGTGCTCTGCTCAGGGACCTGGAACGGAAGGCGGGCCCAGTACCAACTGTGTGCTAAGCACCCACCGCACCAAGGTGGTGCTCACTCAGCGTCTGCCCTTCTTCCCTCCTCACAGATGAGAACACGCGGGGCCAGAGAGTGGGGTTTGAGGTCCACAGAGAGGTGCCTTCTGCCCAGGTCCGTCCCCAGGCCACAGCGGCAGGTGGCCCTCCCCTGCCGCCCCAGTGCGGCAGCCCAGCGGGCGGAGCTGCTGACTCATCGGAGGCGGCTGCTCAGAAATTTTGCAGAAGAGGTTCCGAGGCAGCTCTGCCACAGCCCCAAGTCACGCATTCCGGGGAGACACGGGTGGGGGACACTCCAGCTCTGTCCAGGGGTGGTGCCCCTGTCCCAGACCCCTGGGTGCCTGGCCCAGGGCTGTGCTCTGGCCCAGAGAGACCCAGAGATGGCTTGGAGCATCCCAGGGCTTGGGAAGGCTTCCTGGAGGAGGTGCATGGGCCTGCCCAGGAGAGGAGGGGGAGGGGACACTCTGAACATCACAAGGGGCTGCCAGGGGCCCTGGCCACCCCCAGAGTTAGGACAGATGGAAGGAACAGGCCACGCGGGTCCCTGTGCTGGGGTCATCAGATGATTACCTCAACCTCGTGCACGACCCCTCACCGTGGGGCCACTGAGAGGGGGCTCTACTCTTTAGGAGCCCTTGTGTTGCCATCTATGGAGTGGTGACAATGCTACCCCACTTCGACTCAGGGAGCCACTGTCTATGCCAGGCTGGACACAGGCCTAGGCCCATGTAGAGGCTCAATGTGTGTAGCAGCCCTTGTAATGACCAGTTCACACACGGAAGAGTAGCCAGCTCTGTGGCACTTAGAGACCGGAGCAGGACAGCTGAGTCCCTGGGGCAAGGGCAGGGTGTGCCGAGCAGCAGGTGTGGGGGCCAGGGACATTCAGGGACTTCCAATGTGGGCCCAGCATGGGAGACAGCCAGGGTTAATCATTTCCACGAGGCCCTGACCCCGCCTGCCCTGGCCACTCTGCTCCTGCCTCCTGCTGCCCTTTGCGCCACCCCAGGAGGAGCCATGGGGCACTGGGCCTGGGTCCCCAGCCCCTGCCCCCAACCTGGGCTGTGCCCCCTCCTCCTGCTTCTGCTGCTGCTGCCTCATGGGGCCCAGCCCCAGGCCGGCGGGGTGAGCACTGACCCTGGTTGCAGGGTGACCAAGGGTCCCTAGGATAAGGCCAGAGGGGAGTCCCTAGGCAGGGGTGTGGAGTGGGCCAGGGGCCCAGCGTGGGTGGCTCAGGTTGTGGGAACTTCCTTCTGGGGGGCTGAGCCCCACCTGGGGGCCGTTGGTCCCTCTGTGGCCTTGTCTGGGCCCCGTGGGCCATCCCTCTCTATGGGCCCCTGTTGGGTCCGAATGACGAAGTGGGTGCAAGGGCCTCTGAGGGCTCCCAGCTGCTCCGGCCACCCCAAAACTGAGCCTGGAGGACAGTGTGTGGCCTGGATTGTGACCCTGAGCCGGTCCCGAATACCTGCTGGGCTTGCAGGGAGGAGCCGGGGCCCAGCTGAGGCTTTGGGGATGTCCAGTGTCCCCTGACCTGCTCCAAGACCTGAGTTCCCGATCCTGCCTGAGTGCGGGGCTGTCCCACACTGACACTCTTTCGTCTCCTCCTAGAGCCACACGGGCCCCCCAGAACCTAAAGCCACAGCGACCCCTGGGACCTCCACGACCCAGGTGACCTCCGTGACCTCTGAGACCCCAGCAATGAGTACTCCAGAGGCAGAGGGACCCCAAGGTGGTGGGTTCCTGCCCCCACCCAGAGAGGCTCCTTCAAGCAGCAGCCCCCAGGGCCAAGGTGGGTCAGGTGGGCTTGGGTGGTGTCCTGCTGCCCCTGAAGGCGGGTTGGGGGAGTCTTGGTGGCCGCCGGGGATAACACTGCCACCTCCTCCGCAGTGCTCACAGAGGACGGCCAGCCTTGCAGGTTCCCCTTCCGCTACGGGGGCCGCATGCTCCACTCCTGCACTTTGGAGGGCAGCGCCCACAAGAAGTGGTGGGTCCCAGGTGGGGCAGGGGCTGGGCCCTGGTGGGGGTCTGGTCTGCCCTCTCCAGCCTGCTCCTGACCAGCCTGGCACGCAGGAGGCGCTCAGCACGCAGTAGGGGGATGGGGAGCTCTGAGGTGGTGGGGCTGGGGTGGGTAGGCAGGTCTCTGGGCTGGGACCCCCATGTCACCGCAGGTATGGCCCCCCAGGTGTGCCACAACTCACAACTATGACCGGGACAGAGCCTGGGGCTACTGTGCAGAGGTTGCACTGCCTGTGGAGGGCCCAGGTGGGTGCAGGGCTGTGTGGGGCCAGCCTGAGGCCAGGCCAGAAGGGAGCCCCGGTGGGGGGCAGGGGCAGGGCAAGGTGCTGAGTGGGGCTGACTTGGGGCAGGGGTCCTGCCTGGAGTGAGTAGCGGAGGGGCTCTGGGTTAATCCCACTGAACCCAGGATGGGTGGAGACAGCAGGGCCAGGGAGCCTCTCCTAGGCAGGACCCTGGCCCTCTGGGGGCCGGTGTGGCCACATGGCCATGGCTGGGGCCAAGGCGCCCCCTGGTGGTGAGGTCAGGCCTGTGGCCGCACAGGCGCGCTGGACAGGGGACCCAGTCAGTGTGCGTGAGGGAGTGAGGGCCGCGAGTCTGTGGGGGACATGCGAAGGGTCTGCTATCTGGCAGTGGGGACGTCAGGTTCCTGGGCGCCAAGTGCAGAGCCGGGCAGGCACACGAAGGAAGAAGGGGAAGCCCGACCCCGCCCAGGGGACTTGCACCCTCAGGACCCCCGAGGGGCGGTCAGAAGGCGGAAGGCCCAGTGGAGGCCCTTGGCAAGCAGGGGTGTCACAGACTCATGGCCCCTCCCACGTGTCCCCAGCCACCCTGGATCCCTGCGCCTCCAACCCCTGCCTCAATGGGGGTTCCTGCTCCAACACCCAAGCCCCCGAGTCCTACCACTGCAGCTGCCTCGGGGCCTTCACGGGCAAGGACTGTGGCACAGGTGCGGGGGCTGTGGGGGTCACGGGGGCCTCAGGGTCCACAGGGTCTGTGGACTGGAGTGAGCAAGTCCCGGGAGGATGGGAGAGCAGGTGCTTGCGGGATCTGCAAGGGGCAGTGGGTGGACAGGGTGTGGGCCTCACTGTGCAACCCCCAGAGAGGTGCTTTGACGAGACCCGCTACGAGTACCTGGAGGTGGGTGACCGCTGGGCACGCGTGCACCAAGGCCGCGTGGAATGGTGCAACTGCTCGGGTGGCCAGGCCTGGTGCGAAGGCACCCGCCACACAGGTGCGCCAGGGTCGGGGGCGGTCTGGGTGCTTTGGGGGGCCATGTCACTGAACCCCAGGTGGGGATCCCCATCCCCACCTGCGCTTGCCTGAGATCACCCAGCAACAAGTGCACTAGGGATGGACCCAGCCCTGACCACACCCTTGTGGGACACCTTGAGGCCCTGGGCCAGCTCCTGACCCTCCCCCCAGTCTGCCTGAGCAGCCCATGCCTGAACGGGGGCACCTGCCACCTGATCGTGGCCACCGGGACCACTGTCTGCGCCTGCCCACCGGGCTTTGCCGGGCGGCTCTGCAACATTGGTGAGTGGGTCCGCCATGGCCGGGTGCCCGGGGCGTCAGGGGGGACTCGACTGCAGGCTGACCTCACTACCCGGCATGTACCCGCAGTGCCCGCCGAGCGCTGCTTCTTGGGGAACGGCACTGGGTACCGTGGTGTGGCCACCACCTCGGCCTCAGGCCTTGGCTGCCTGGCCTGGAACTCCGACCTGCTCTACCAGGAACTGCACGTGGACTCGGTGGGGGTCGCGGCCCTGCTCGGCCTGGGCCCCCACGCCTACTGCCGGTCAGCACCGAGGCTGTTCTGGGCTGCCTCACGCAGAGCAGGCAGGAGCTGCCCAGCGGGAGGGCAGGGGGCCTGAGAAGGCGGAGGTCTGCCCCGCTGTTGGAAGCCCCTTGCTGGGTGTCCTGGTGGCCTCCATCCCCACCCCAGGGGACGGTGTGACTCCCCCAATCCTCCCCCACCCTCTCTGGGGGGCAGTGAGACTCCTGCCCGCCCACACCTCCCGCACACTGCAGGAACCCGGACAAGGACGAGCGGCCCTGGTGCTACGTGGTGAAGGACAACGCGCTCTCCTGGGAGTACTGCCGCCTGGCGGCCTGCGGTACGCGGCTGGCATGGGTTGGGACAGCCCTGCCTCGGGGCCCACAGAAGTCACATCACGGGTTTCTCTCTGATCGCCTTCCTCACCCCTACTCCTGGCCACTGCCCCATCTGAGAGATGGGGAAACAGGCTCACAGGACCAGGCTGGGCAGGGGTCACATGGTGAATTAGTGTTAGGGGTCAGGGGACAAATTGCCTGCTGCAGTGGGTCAGTCTCTAGGTGACAGCCTGCTCCATGCCTGTCTCCCTGCACAACTGTGCCTAGAGTCCCCCAGAGACTGGAGGTCGATACACGGAAGCTGGACGACATGCAGGATGCCCCACTGGCGCCCTGTAGTCAGAGCCTGGGGTGGCAGCTCCCCACAAGGCAGCCTGCCCTGTGGCCCCATTCCCTGGGGCTCTCATGCAGGGGTCTCTGACCATCCTGGGCTTGGCTGTGGGGTCGTGGCTGCTGGAAGGGACATGAACACCTCCAGGCCGCTTTGGCTGTCACGAAACCTGTGATTGGGTACTGTTCCCGCATGCTACAGATGAGGAGGCCCACGAGGGCAGGGCTGGGCCCGAGCCCTGGATGCTCTTCTAGAAGAGCTGCCTAGGGCAGGGCGAAAGGTGGGCGGATCCCTGAGGGCCTGAGAAGGGTGGACAGTGGACCCTCTTGGCTGGTCTCTGCCCTGTGGACTGGTGTGTGCGAGGGGAGCTGCCTCCGAGTGGTGGAGTGACCTGGGGCCTCTGCTCCCAGAGTCCCTGGCCAGAATCCAGCCCCTGCTCCCCGAGGTCCTAGTGACCCTATCAGAGCCTGGCCCGGCTGGACGCCAGACCTGTGGCAAGAGGCACAAGAAGAGGACTTTTTTGCGGCCACGCATCATCGGCGGCTCGTCTTCCCTGCCCGGCTCCCACCCCTGGCTGGCCGCCATCTACATTGGGAACAACTTCTGCTCCGGGAGCCTCGTCCACACCTGCTGGGTGGTGTCCGCAGCCCACTGCTTCTCCAACAGGTGCGTCCCAGCCAGTCCCGGCCACCGGAGCGTCCAGGACCCTCCATCCTTGCAACGCTCACCTGCCCCTACCCGCCTGTCCTCAGGCACCTGCACCTGGCACTGCCCGTGCACCCAGTTCCCTGCGCCTCGTGTAAGCTCATCCTCAGCCCCTCTGTTGGCCATTACGTGCGGTCCCTGGCACCGCACCATTTAGGCGGCCCCAGCTCAGCCGCGGCCTGGCCTGCGGAGGGACCCAGTGCATCTGCACGAGGGAAATGGGGGCGTGGTCCTGTCCTCCTCACAGACCCCACCCTTCCCAGGGCCTGACTCAGGATGGGGGATGAGTGGTCGAGGGGGTTGGGGGACCATGGGGGGATGGGATGGGCCCCATCACCACCCCTGCCTCAGCTGTCCAGGTGTCCCACTGGCGTCCATCCTGGCAGGGATCCAGGAGGCATGGTGACAATGCTCCTAGAGTCACTGAACAGCCTAGAGAGAAACTGAGGCCTAGCCCATTTAGCCAGCTCCCAGCAGTAGGGGCAGCTTGGGGCTGGCAGCTGGGGGTGAGGCCCAACCTCACTCATGCCCAGGCAGGGGCCAGCTGGGGCAGGAAAGCCAGCACAGTCCTGTCTAGCCCTTTGCTATGCTGGGTGAGGGGTCAATCCCTGCCTGGAGGGCTCTGGCCCAGACTGTGACACCAAGGGATTAGGGACAGAGGAGGGCAGGGGTCCAGCCAGTGCCCCCATCAGTCATCGAAGGGCTATCACGTCCAGGGTGGGAGTCCTGCCCTGCCTGCCCACTGGGCACCTGCAGCGGGCTCCTCGCTGGCCTCTATAATGGGAGCCTGAGTCCTCATCTGCGTGGAAGGAGCAGGCGTGCACCCACACCCCTCCTGGAGTCCAGGGCAGGAGTGACCGTCCACACAGCAGGTGGGGAAACTGAGGCCCAGATCAGGGACAGAGGGACCGACCTGCACAGCCAGAGTGAGGGGCTGTGCTTGGGGACCCCACTGGCCAGACAGGAGCTGGGGTGGGGCCCCCAGGCAGGGCTGGTGTCCACCCGCTTTGGCCGTCTCAAGGCAGACCCCTGGCCTGGCGCAAGGCTCCCTGCGGGGCGTCAGTGGTCAGTGGGGTTGTCAGTAGAGACAGCCCCGCAGGTCAGCTCCTGCGTGTGCCTGGGATTGTGGGTGGCAGTGCCCTGCCACTCCTCCTGACCCCAGCCCTCTGCTGTCACAACAGCTACCAGGGCACCTGCTTAGGCCTCTCCTGGGCCTGCGGGCTGCACCGCCGCCCCTCCAGGGCCATCCCCACAATGCTCTGCCACGGGCCAGTGGGGGCTGGCCAGGAGTAGGGGAGAGATGACCTCAGTGGCCCGTGGAGGGCCAGGTCCTTATTGCCGCCCCCGCACAGCCCCCAGAGGGAAAGCGTCAAGGTGGTGCTGGGCCAGCACTTCTTCAACCGCACGACGGACGTGACGCAGACATTCGGCATCGAGAAGTACATCCCATACCCGCTGTACTCGGTGTTCAGCCCCAGCGACCACGACCTTGGTGTGCTTGAGGACATGTCGGGCCGGGAGGGAGGTGGCCGGGCAGACGCACGGGGTATAGACGAGGGTTCAGGACGGCAGCAAGGGCACCCACGCCTCCTGATCTCCTAGGCCATGCACCCCTCTGCCCGGGGGCCGAACCCGTGGGACTCCTTGGCCACCCTCTACCATCATGAGCCCCCAACAGACTTTCCTCTCAGCTCCCATGCCCCATGCTGACCTCTGACCCCTCTCCTGCCCAGTCCTGATCCGGCTGAAGAAGAAGGGGGACCGCTGTGCTGTGCGCTCCCAGTTCGTGCAGCCCATCTGCCTGCCTGAGCCGGGCAGCACCTTCCCCGCGGGACACAAGTGCCAGATTGCAGGCTGGGGCCATGTGGATGAGAGTAAGTGGGGTGTGGGCCCCGGTCGTGCCAGGGAGAAAGTAGCAGCCACAGGCTGTGCCCGCCCTGAGCACACTTTGTCCCGCAGACGTGAGTGGCTATGCCAGCTCCCTGCGGGAGGCACTGGTCCCCCTAGTTGCTGACCACAAGTGCAGCAGCCCCGAGGTGTACGGTGCCGACATCAGCCCCAACATGCTCTGTGCCGGCTACTTTGACTGCAAGTCCGATGCCTGCCAGGTGAGCCGGGCCAGCCCTGCCAAGGATCAAGGTAGGGCTCAACTGGACCCTCAGTCTCAGAACTGCTCACCCTGGGGAGCCCAGAGCCGGGCGGGGCCCTGACCTGACAGGGCCAGCTTGGGACCCTTGGGCAGAGAGTTCACCTACTGAGGTGGTGGCCAGTGCTCAGGACAGGTGCTCACCACCTCTGGAGGCTGCCAGACCCCTGCTTCCTCACAGCAGGGCAAAAAAAGCTCCTCCTCACGTGGGTGGGGGACTGGGGATCACAGAGTGGCCCAGGGTCACACAGAGCCCAGACAAGTCCCAAGTGTCCAGCCAGGGGCCAGGGCTGAAAATGTGACACCAGGCACCAAAGGCCAAACGCCTTTCCCAGAATCCTCTCGGTCAGTCAACCGCAGTAATTAATGTTCGTCAGGGCTCCCCAGGCCTGAGCCCGCCTCGGCTGCTGTCGGCTGGGACATGGAGTAGCTGCTCTGTGCCCTGTTTTATAGGTGGGGACACTGAACGGAGACAGGTCAAATCCCCCTTGCAAGGCCAGACAGCTCAGCATGCCCTGGACCACATGGAGCAAGGAGTGCTGAGGGAGTCAGAGTGGTTTCTTGGGGAGGGGCTGTTTGCGCTTGTCCTGAGGGGTGCGCAGGAGTTGGCTGCGCTCGAGGAAGGCGTTTCTGGCAGGAGGGGTAGCATGTGCGGAACACACGGGGTGCTGGTGGGCAGGGAGGGGAGGAGTGTGTGCCGGCGTGGGCGGGGGAGCCCAGGGCTTTCAGGAAGGGAGTGTACCGTGGTCGGACACCCTGGCTCCGGCGGTGCTGCCCCTTCACGGCTGGGAAGGAGACGGCTTTCTGTCTGACAATGTTCAGGGAAGTGGGCCAGCTCCCTTACTCAGGACACCTCTGTCATCTGTCCCCCAAGTTGTCAGACAATCCAGTGTCATTTCTGGGGTTGGGGTGAGGGAGGCTGGGGGTGGGGGGTGGTGGAGCTGCTTTTGGGGTGTCCCCGAGCCAGGGCCTGGCTGTTGGCAGGTGGCTCTGACCAGTGTCTCTGCCCCAGGGGGACTCCGGGGGGCCCCTGGCCTGCGAGAAGAACGGCATGGCCTACCTGTACGGCATCATCAGCTGGGGCGATGGCTGCGGGCGGCTCAACAAGCCTGGTGTCTACACCCGAGTGGCCAACTATGTGGACTGGCTCAATGACCGGATACGGCCTCCCAAGCGGCCCACGGCTCCCTCCTGAGACCTTGGAGGGGCATCCTGTCTGCTCCCCGTCCTGCCTTGCTGACAATAAAGCTGTTGCAAAGAACCCGGCCCGTGCTTCCAGGCCCTGCCTCCAGCCTGGCCCTTCCTCCAGGCCACAAACTGGGCCCACATCTGTGCCCAACTGGCCGTGGGTGGGGACCTGGAGCCAGCGCAGCTCCTCAGTGGAGGTGGGAACCTGCCACCTCCGCAGGGAGGGCCTGGCCCCATGGCCCAGGGAGTCTGGCAGGGATTTGAGTCCAGGCCCTCCCCGGGGCCCAAGCAGTGTCCAGCCCACACCCTTCCTAGGTCTGCCCCCAGACAGGTGTGTGGCCAGGGTCCAGGCACCTGGCTTGTCCCAGGTCAGGAAGTAGAAGCCAAGCCCGGGCCCTCAGGCCCCAGACAGTGGCGTGAGCCAAGTGGTGTGCAAAGGGTCACAATCTGATAAAGACAAGCCATGTGGGACCTTCTGGCTGTCGTTTGACCTTCAAGACAGCAGCCCGTGACCAGCAGCTCTCCATGCACTGTGCCTTCCAGAGGGAGGGGGCTGGAGACTGCCTCTGGCAGGGGCCAGGGAAGGGGCCACAGGCAGTTAGTGGGTCACTGCTGGTGCTGGACTCACGGGGGCCACCCCCCTGCCTTGGCTCTTTGGAATGGACAGGAGGAGGTAGGGGCGGAGGCCAGAGGGGGCAGGGTGTGTGTAGGGCTAAGGGAAGACCTGTGGGACACTGCAGGTTCCTCTCTGCTCTGTGGCCTGGAATGTTCTCTCTTGTGCCACCCTTCCTCCCCTTCATGCTCTGGCCCTGGGTCCTCTCTCAGTTGCGCTGCGTGGTCAGGCATGCACGTGGGCACAGCAGGACACAGGCTTTGCCTGACACCCCAGCCCTCTGTCGCTCCTGTGCAGGATGCATGCAGAAACCCAGCTTGTGCAGCCTAAGCACGTAGCAGGCCTGCTGACATCAACTTGCCAGTTCTATTGGCTCCCTTTTGTCAGGACAGCGAAAGTGTTCCCAGAATTCCCTTTCCCCGCAGAGTGGCACCTAGCTCTCATCTGCCCCAAAGGGCTGCACAGCCACGCCTGGCTGCAGAGGAGGCTGGAGGGTAGGGAGCAGATTGCTGCAGCCGGCTCAGCTCAGTCTGGGCTGCAGGCTGGGCATTCGCAGCCAGGCAGAGCCAGGTTCTGAGCAAAGGGGAAAGAGACAGGCACCAGAAGCCACCCAGCAGCCAGAGCCCAGGTGCTTCCCTCACTGCCCCAACAGCTGTGCGTGGGCCTAGAGCCCTCAAGCTCATCGAAGCCCCCACTGCCACTGGAGACCCCTGCCCCTGCTGATATGTAGGTTGCAGCCCCAGGCAGCAACTGGGGCAGACGCTGGTGCCAGTGCCCCGAGGTCACGGAGAGCAGGGCAGCCCCTTTTCATGAGCGTGGGGCCTCCAGCTGCCACAGGGTTCAGTGACCTTGTATGGATCCAGCCCCATCATGAGCCACATCTGAGCTGAGCTCTCCCCAGTACCTCTCCCCTGTGAGTGCTAGGTCTTTTCAAGCAATTTCTCTGTGTCTATTGAGATAAACATGAATCTTCTCAGATCCCTGAATGCAATGCCTGCATTTATAGATTTTTCTGATGTTGAGCCAGCCTTGCATTCCTGCAATGAAGGGGCCTGAGTAGGAATGTGAGCCAGGGGTCCTCTATTGCCCCTCCAAGGCTGCCTTCCTTCTCACCTTGAGCTCGACCTCTGGGCTGTGTCAGTGGGCTCTGTGCCCCTCAGTTTCTTACTGGGCCTTTGGGGAGCCCCAGCAGTGGGTTGGGGGAAAGGAGAGAGTGAGACTGGGGTACATAGTTTCCTGGCTCCCTTTTCTTGGGTGGCCTTGGTGTTGTGGGAAGAACTGTGTTCTCCTGCAGTTCCATGTTGAAGCCCTACCCCCACACCTCAGAACGTGACCGTGTTTGGAGACAGAGTCTTTATGAAGGTGATCATAAGAAGGAGATGATTAGGGTGGGGACCGATCTGTACGATGGTGACTGGGACTCAGACACGCATGGAGGGAAGGTGATGCAAGGAGATGCGAGGAGA
The DNA here is from genome assembly GCA_008750895.1 of Mirza zaza. Lineage (NCBI taxonomy): Eukaryota > Metazoa > Chordata > Mammalia > Primates > Cheirogaleidae > Mirza > Mirza zaza. The sequence goes on along the minus strand of VSMD01137973.1, from coordinate 47,536 downwards.
GGCCAGAGGCCAGAGGCCAGGAACAGTCGTCCCTCATGGCCTGCAATGGCCAGCCCTGCCCACACCCGGCCTCCAGAAGTGTGGGTTGGCCAAGTTCTGTTGCTGAAGCTACCCAACCTGTGGCACTTCCTTACGGCGTCCCCAGCCAGCAGATGCACCCAGCTTGGTTGCATCCCATGGCCAAAGACATACTGCCTTCCTCCTCGTGAGGTTCCCGTGGCCACTCCGCCCTCTCCTGCCCAGCTCTTGCCTACTGATCCCCCGTCCTGATCAGACCTTTGTAAACAAGCCCTCCTGGACTCTTTCTGCCACCGGTGCCACTTTTGGGACCCTGGCCAATATGTGCTGTATTTTTTCTTAACTTTTTTTTATTGAGTTGATTTCATTTAGGACTTGGCATTTATGTTTATGAGATTGCCCTATATCCTCTTATATTCTTTGAATGACTGTTATCAAAGCTATCTTAGCCTCCTAAGATAAGTTAAAGAGTATCCCTTGTTTTATCAAAATTCACTGGAAGATTCTGTGTAAGATTGGAATGATCTACCCTTTGGAAGTTTGATGGAATTCACCGATATAATGATCTATCCTGGTACTATTGATTCAATGTTTTTAATTATTCTAGTTTGCAATTTTAGTTCTTCTTGAGCCAGTTATAGGAAGTTATACTTTGAGTAATTAATCTGCCTAATTTTTAATATTTAGTCCCATGAAGTTGTTCATGGTGGTTATCCTCTTATCATTCCCTCTCAGAGGTATCAATAGTTACTGTCTGTCACACTGTCTGCTGGCTTGCATTGCTACTGTTGAGGAATCTGCTTTAAATCTAATTGTTCTTTTGTAAATAAGTTTTTCTTGGGTGATTTTTATGATGTTTTTACTTTGGCATGTGGCAGTGTCACTGCAGCATGTGCAGATGTGGGTTTCTTTCCTTATTTTATTCTGTCTGATGCAACTTGCACTTCACAGTCTCCCTCAGGCTGGGTGTTGCTGGTGCCCTCCCCATGGTGACTCAGGGGTCCAGGCTCCTTCTGTCTACTGGTTCCAATGTTCCTTGGGGCTGTAATAGCTGGGGAAACTGAGGCACAGAGAGGGGTAGATGTCAATCCAGGGTCACAGGGTTCTTGGCCAGTCTGGGAGTAGGAGCCAGGCCACCTCCTTCTCCTGGCAGGAAATTTTCCCCACTTTGCAACAGCCCTGGCAGCTGCAGAGCCATCTTTTGGGGCCATGGGGAGGGGCGTGGGGGAGGAGCTGTCTGCTCCCGTAGCAGCCCGCATTTCCTGGGCCCATGTGGCAGCAGGTGCAGTTGTCAGGCATGCGGGGCCCTGGGTCAGGGCCAGCACTCGGGAATGCAGCAGGGCTCTGCCCTCCCTGCAGGGAGGAGCAAGTGCCAGGCGCCTCGGGCAGAGGATGTATCCGTGGCTACAACCCCCAACACACCCGCCTCCACTCCGGCTGTCCTGGGCCAGCCCCTCAGGGCTTGGAGGTACTGGAGCATGAATGGGGCTCTGTGGCCCAGCAACTGTTCTGCGGAAGGCGGCTGGTGGCTGCACAGGTGACAGCAGGGTGGGAGGGAATGCACAGAGCTGCTTCCTGGGGCTGGTGTCCCCCTCCTTTCCTCAAGTCCCAGCAAGATGTCACTGTAGCATCAAAATCAACCCTCACAGCCCTCTAAGGCCTCTCAGATCCCCAGGGTACTGGGGAGGGACGCCTGGGTCAGCAGTGTGGCTCAGTCCTGGCCACCAGGCCCCATGCTGCTCTGGGCTCCCATGTCCTCCTCTATATGAGGCACAGAGAACCCAGCCTGGAGGTCTGCATGGGATGAAATGAAGACTCACGTGGGCTCCCATAACCCTCACCTCTCTCCTCCCTGGTGGGCCTGGCACGGCTCGGCCAGGGTGCTCATTTTGCTGGGTTCATCCCTAGCCCTGTTCCCGAATCTTTGGGGCTGCTGCTGAAGCGCTGGCTGTTGGAGGCCTGTTACAGACGAAGGGCTGCCAGCCAAGGCATGGACCTGCCAGGCCCCCAAAGCACGTGGTCTCCAGGAGAACCTGGGGTTAGCATCTCCAGCCCAGGCCAGACCCTGGGGGCAGCAAGACTGGAGCCACAGGGTCAAACTCAAGAGAGCCCAGGGAAGGGGCTGCCTGGCGGGTCCTTTACGAAGCAGCACTGCCCCTCTGTGCCTATCTGTGCCAGGCTGGGGGTGGGAAGACCTGGGGCACCAAGTGGACCATGAGGGGGCCACTTGCACTGGTCCATGCTGTCAAGATCTTCACACGTGAGAACACAAGTGGACAAACGGACAGGTAACCAGGGTTGACCCTGCAGACGCCCAGCCCCACCAACTCTGGGTGTGGAGGAGGCCTGAGGACTCAGGGCTGTCTGGGGCCAGGACTGCCTGTGGTCAGCCTGTTGGCAGGGGGTCTTGTGACACCTCAGGCTGGTGGGAGGGGCAGGGGCCAGCGGGTGAAGCCAGGTTGGTTAAAGACAAACTTTAAAGTTGGGACTGTGTACATAGGGCCCCTCCAGGCTGCATCCTTTGCTTTGTTTTTGGGAGGGACTCATCCCTGTACCACCTCCATGGGGAGGTCCCAGTGCCCTGCCCTGGCCAGGCTTGCTCCAGGAGATGGGCAGCCTCAGGTGGCCACGGTGGGGCGTTGAGACAGCGTCACTGAGGAGGGGAGAGGGCTACGTGGCGCCCCACCCCTAGGAGAGGCCGGGAGACCCCGGCGCCCCGCCCGGTCTGGCGTCCCCGATGTGGCGCCCCGCCCCGGCCCGCCCTCCTGGCCGGCCCAGGCCTCCGGAGCTATTTTGAAAGTGACCCTGGGCTCGGCGCGGGGCGGCGGCGAGGGCGCGGCGGGCGGGAACCATGACCGAAGATGACCGAGGCGGCGCTGGTGGAGGGCCAGGTCAAGCTGCGGGACGGCAAGAAGGTCGGGGCGCGGCGTGGGCGCGGGGCGGGCAGCGGGCGCGGGCGGCGGCTCACGGCTGTCTCTGTCCCTGCAGTGGAAGAGTAGGTGGCTGGTGCTGCGCAAGCCGTCACCGGTGGCAGGTGAGCGGGGGCGGGGGCGCAGCGGCGGCGACCGGGCGGGCGGACCCTGCGCAACCAGGCCCGGGCGGGGCGAGCGCCTCGGCGCCCGAAATAGCCGAAACCGGAGAGCAGGGACTGGGAGCGCTGAGCGGCACAGCCTCGCCCGCAGAGCCCTCCCGGAGAGGGAGCAACCCAGAGCCCCCATGGGGTGCCAGGGAAGCCCCAAAAAGCTGCACTCCGGGTGCCCGGCCCAGTGGGCGGGGCCTGGCGCCCGGCCCTCCCCCACCCCAGGCGGTGCAGTCCTCTGGTTGGGGGTGGACCCCAGGCAGCAGGAGCAGAGGGTGGCTCTGGGGAGGAGAGAGGGGACATCGTCATTGTCTGGGGGACTAGCCCCTTCCCCAGGCGGCCAGCACGGGAGAAGGCCAGTGAGCAGCCCCCAAGTTTGGCAGCCTGGGCTGCAGCTTGGGGCACAGGGGGAGGGCAGCGGCTGCAGCCTGCAGCTGCCTCAGGGGACAGGTGCCTCGGAGCTGGCCAGGCCCAGTGTGGGATGTGGGTGTCTTGAGTCCCGCTGCCTGGGGCTGCCAGGGTGTCTGTCAGCTCCCAGAAGGAGGTGGTGGGGACAGGAGGCTCCCTCCCCTTTATCCCTGCTGTGGGCTTGGGCTGCCATGCCAGGCGGCAATGGACAAAGTCACTTCCTGCCTGGGCCCCACTGTCCCTCATGCCCAGACCCTGGGGCTGGGGTGCTGTCCAGAACCAAATGGGGGTCCCAGTAGAGGAAAGTGGGGTTGGAGCTAAGGCACAGCCAGGCTGAGGGAGGGCAGGGGAGAGGCGTGGATCAGCTGGACGGGGGGCAGGTGGGCCGCTTCACAGTGGGGGTGCATGGGGGGACAGCGGTGGGGCTTGTGCAGGCCTCCAGAGAGGACAGGGACAGCGCCCCAGCAAGGAGCGCCCTGGGGTGCAGACCAGAGAGGCAGAGGGGCCTGAGAGGGAGGGTCCTTCTGCTCTGTGGGGTGCGTGGAGGGTCCCCCACACCAGGGAACCTGTGAGTCTGTGAATGAACCTGGTGGCCAGCAAGGATGTCAGAGTGGACCACGTGCGCCAAGGGAGCTGGGAAGCAGGTGCTCACGTGCATACCAGAACTGGGGCCACAGGGGTCTTCGGAGACGGAGGGGGCTCCGGGGCTGGGTTAGCTCGGGGTAGGAGGTGCCCCTGCATCCATTCTGAGCCCTGTAGCCACCGTCTCATTGTCCTGGGACCCCACGTATGCTGGTCACTTCGGCAGCCCCCTGGCTGAATATGATGCCCTGTGGCGTTGCCCAGGAGCCAGAAACGTGAGCAGGTTGGGTGGGAGCAGCATCCCAAAGCCCACCTCCCCACGCTGTCCCTGCTAGAGGCCCTGACTCCTCTCCCTTCCCCTCCAGACCCTCCTGAGCCAACCTGGATGGCGGCCCCCCAGCACCACTGTGGGGAGCTCTGCCTTCACCCCAGCCCCTCTCGCCCTGGTGCCTCAGCTCCCCTTCCCGTGGACGGCCCCTGCGCGGGGCACAGCCCTGCCCTCGAGCGGGCGCCTGGCTCTCTGGCCCTGGTGAGAGGGAGGGAGGGAGGCCCACCCTGCTTTCTTGCTCTTACTCGTTACCACCGATTTCCTTCCGGAAGGGCCCACAGAGGCGGGAGGGATGGGGAGCATGAGCACTTACTCCCCTCACAGTGGAGTTTAGTCAGTGAACGGAGGAAACATCTTTATCCAAAGGCACGTTCCGAAGCTGTGGGCGTCCCTGACGGGCGGGACGTGCCCACTGAGGGAAGTGGAGAGGCTGGGCAGTAGGAAGGGACCCAGCCCGGCCGCAGTGCCCGGCACAGCCAGTCCAGGCAGGGGCCTCCGTCTCAGTGTGGGACTGTAGGGTGCTCTGCCGGGATCGTGCTCCTCGGGGTCACAACCTCTGTCCTGACTGGAGAGTGCATGTCTGAGTCCCCTCACCAGAGGAGGACAGTCTGGGCCTAGTCCTGGCTGGGGCTCACTGCTGGTGACCGGGCAAGCCCACCCTGGCCTCAGCCCCTCTCTCCCTCTCCCATGCTGGGGCTCGAGATGGTGAGAGGGGACCACTCTCGCGCTCTGAGGTGGCCGTGGCCACCAGCCAGGCACCCAGGGGGGCTTGGGCAGCAGCCAGGGCTACAAGAGTGGCTGGATGGACCGCCGGAGTCCTGGAGCTGGCAGGGCCCTTGTGGTCATTGTAGGCAGGAGGCCGGGGCCCAGAAGCCCAAGGGGTCTGGCCCAAAGGATGAGACTATGGGGCAGAGCCCAGATTTCCTGCCTGCCCCTCCTGGCCAGCTGGAAGGGCAGTGCCTGCTCTCAGGCCGAGGGGACATCAGCTCAGTCGGCCCCGTCCCTGCTCTCGGACCCTCTGCCGAGTGCCTGGTGGGCAGGGATTCCCCGACTCTGCCTCACCATCACACGCGGCCTGGTAGGGTTGAGCCCTGCCTGTGGGGGTCCCACCGCAATGGTACAGGGCTTGCACCCACACACAGGAATGGGGAGCCGCAAGGCACGTGCCTGTGAGCGCCAGAGCTGCCCGTGTGGCCCGTGCTGTGCTCGGGCCCGACCCGTGCAGTCAGCAGCCCTGCTAACACGCGGTGGATTTCTGGAGGATGTGGGTCTCTGGGGGTAGTGACCAGGCAGGTTCCTATGTTGGCATCTCCTGGCTTTGGGTTATTTAGGCCTCTCTTTCCTTCCCTGGGAACCGGTTGACATCTTAGCTGCGGGCTTTGGGCAAGGTGGCAGGGGCGGCCAGTTCTCCCGTCCCCGTGGAAATGTTTCGGAATAGGGCTGAGCTTCCTCTAGCCTGTACAGGCCAGCACATTGAGCACCAGGGTTCTACTCTCAGCTCCCCTCACGCAGCTGTGCCTGAGATCGTCGCTTGTCCTGGACCTTCCTCATCTTCTGGACTCTCATGCCGGTCTCTGCCTGGCCCACTCGCAGGCCCTCAGGAGGGTGGACGGAGCGCTGGGTGAGAGGCCCAACGTCCGGAGCCTTGCCTGGCCTGCCCTTCCGTGTCAGTGCGTGGGCAGCCGCCTCTGCACCCACCCCCCCTGGTGGGGACAGTCGGTGCGCTGTGCATGTGTCTCCTTCCAGCTGCTCGGCGGCGCCCAGGCTGCTGACCCTCAGGCTCCTCCATGCCACTCTGCTGAGAGCACCGCCTCGAGGTCACCCGGTCTCCAAGGACCAAGTCCCACGGCCGCTCCCCTGGCCTCCCTCTGTGCCCAGCAGTGTGGACTCTCCCTGCCTCCAGCCTCCAGCTTCCCTGGGCCTCCGCCCCATCGGCCATCCTTCTGCCTCATCCCCTCCTCCTCCTCCCCGCAGGAGGCCCGAAGCTGCTGTCCCGCCCGCCTGGCTCTGAGGCTGCCTGTGCTCGTGACTCCGCAGTTATTTTTACTTCTCCAGACGCCTGTGTCCAGCCGCCTGTGTGTGTCGCTGCGAGCCGTCTGGGGGCTTCTCAGCCCGTGTGTCCAGGAGATCCTCCCGTCCTGGCCCCACCTCAGAGGTCCCTCCCCAGCCACCCACCCAGACTTGGGGAGTCCTTGATTGCCGGCTTTCTGCAGCCACACCCCACCACCTCGCAGTGCCCTGGCCTCCCGCCGGAGACCACAGCCTTGGCTCTCCCGTAGCCCCAGCTGGCTGCAGCCGCAGTGCGTCCTTCTGGACAGCTGCAGCACCCCCGAGGTTCCCATGCCGCCCAGGGCCATTCTCCACACGGCGGCCAAGGTCGGCTCTGAACAGCCAGGCTGGTCCTCTCTGCTCAGAACCCTCCGAGTTCCTTGGTGCCGGGAGCAGAGTCTCTGCGTTGATCACCAGGTCCGCCAGATGCAGCTTGCCTCCACCTTGGGCCACTCTCCCCCTCCTCCTTGGGCTGGCCTGGCCCTCTAGGTCCCTGAGAGGCCACGCTGCCCTGCCTCTGGGCATTTGCACTGGCTGTTCCCTGTGGGGCTGCTGTGCGGGGTCCATTCCCTCCTGGGAGAGTCAGTCCCCACCCAGCTTTCCTTGTCTGTGGGCTCATCTGTGCATCTGACATCTCTGCTCCCAGAGCCAGCTCCGCGGGAGCCTGGCTTTGTCCCCGGGTCCTGGGCTGCTCACAGGGTCAACAAACAGTAGGCATTTGCAGAACAAGCTGCGCTCAGTGCTGCCGGATGCCACATCAGGCTGGGACAGAGCCAGAGGGGTGGGAGGGCTCTGAGGGGCCCAGTGGGGGTCTTTCAGCGCCCTTGAAGGGCTGGCGGGATTTGCCCTGATGCCAGTTGCCGCCTGTCTGTTGGCGTTTGCCTTTCCCTGTCTCAGGGCACATCCATCAGCCCCACCTGCCGCTGGCTGCAGGGCAGGAGTTAGTGGAGGGCAGGGTGGGATGAGCCTTGGGGCCCGGCACTTTCTGCCTTTGAGGAGCCCCCAGATCTTGCAATGACTTCAAATCCTCACACTGGAGATGGGGTCTCTCGGCCAGGCTGCACCCCATGTGTGGGAGTGGCACAGCGCACAGTGCCACCTTGGTCACTGGGCAGGAGACCCCCCAAATGACCAGGCCTCGTGGGAGGGTGCGGCAGGGAGTGCTCTGGGCCTGGATCTCGGGGCGCCAGCTGGTGGGCGTGGCTCCTGCTTCCTTCTGTCCCGCGTCCCCCCAGGCCAGGCGGGCTGTGTCTCGGGAGGACTGCAGCTCCGCTGCTCCCAGCGCTCCGTGCCGATGCTCCCGCCCTGCCGGTGTGGCTCAGGCCCCTGCCTGGAGTTTCCGTCCCTGGGGCCCCTTCCCCAGCTTTGCGCTTCAGCGCTGGCTACGGAGTGGGCTTTAAAAATAGGATGTTGAGGAGAGGGGCTGGAGCAGCTGCAAGGGGTGGACGGGGGAGCCCTGCCAGGTGGGAGGTGGAGCCAGCACCCCGGGCTGGGGCTTGGAACAGTAGAAATTTACCCTCTCAGTTCTGGAGGTCAGAGATCTGAAATCGAGGGGTCAACAGGGGGTTGAAATCAAGAGCTCCACACTCCCCCCAGGGGCTCTCGGGGCTAGACTGCCACCTAGAAACCACCCCAGGATGGCCAGAGACTTCGGGGGTGGGGCTGGACCGAAGGGTATGGTGGGGGCCCTGTCTGGAAATCTGGAGGGCGTCTTGGTGGGGGCCTGGCCCAGCAGGCTGGCGTGTGGCCCCAGCGAGCGTGGCGGGTGTGTCCGGGTTGAGTGGTGAGGGCCTTCTGTGAGTCAGGAGGGAGACGGGGGCACCTGGCTGGAGGGTGACACTGTGGGGACAGAGATGGTGCCCAGGGCAGAACCGAGGGCAGCACGAGCAGCTTCAGGGTGTGGCCGGGCCTGGCTGGCGGCAGAGGCAGGAGGCGGGCGCTGGCCGCGTGGCTGAGGCACCGGAGCCGTGGATCCAGGGCCCCTGCCCGGGTTCTGGGGTGACCAGCCCACCCGAGAGCACAGTAAGCCGAGGCCTCGGAGGCGAAGGGGGCAGGTGGTTGGTTGGCAAGTGTGTGCCCCTGGCAGAGCACCGTGGGCGAGTCCTGCGTTTCCCGGTCCCCTCTGTGCACATGCCCAGACCTGGGGGCCAGCCCAGCAGCGCTGCCACCTGGTGACGTGGGCAGACGCGTAACTGTACCTGGCGACTCCATACACCTTCCTGCACACGGTTTTCATGGCATTACCACAGGTGGGGGGCCTGCTGTGCCCATGTGGCAGATGAGGAAACTGAGGCCAAGAGCTCTAGGACCCTGTCCCAGCCCAGGCAGCTGGGAGGGCAGGCAGAGGTTCCTGTTGGGCCTCACCCTCGGTGTGACTGGGGTGTGGCATGGTGTGTGTGGGGCAGGCCTGTCCTCGTGGTCTCCACGTGGCTGTGGCCCCCAGAGGCAGGGGCCCGGCCCGCCCCAACAGCCATGCTAGCACAGCTCACCGCAGAGAGCTGGGCCCAGGGTGTGGTGGCAGAGTTCGGGTGGCGAGAGCTGTCCTCACGCAAGGCTCCCGCCGTGGCTGCCTGTCCCTGTCTTCCAGTGCTCATGCCAGCCGCTTACGAGTTTGTTCCTCGGGTCCTCTGGTGGCATTTCGGGGAGACCTGTCACTGTGGCGAATTCCGTTTATGCTGACGTGTGTGGCGCATTTCCGTGGGGCCGGCCTCGCCTCCCGCCGGGAGTGTCCTCCCAGGCTGCTCCCGGAAGAGACTGCGCTGGGACCCGTGGCCGGGCGGGCGGGCTTCTGTGGGTCTGGACTTTTCCTTTCTCGAATGGGGAGTGACTGCGCTGTTTTCTAGTCCTAAGCATTTCAGACCCTACAGACAACTTCTCAAACGGGAGGTGAAAGCCCCAGCGCCGCGCCCGAGGGCCCCGTGTGTGTGAATAACGTTCCGTCGCGAGCAGCCGCCACAGGCTCACACGCCGCCCCAGCTGCCTCCGCCACCAGGGCAGCGGCCTGGGGGTCCAGTAGAGACATGTGGCCCCAGAACTGTCTGTCCTCCAGCTCCTCGTGGAGGAAGGTGCCTCGATGGCTGTGTGGGACCCTCCAGCTCCCACGGCTGTGACTCTGTGGCCCTGTGTGTCGTAGGGACCGGGAAGGAAAGCAAAACGCTGGGGCTGTTCTGGGTGCCGCCAGGAAAATTAGTGTTTGAGTCAAGTTCATCTGGGATTTTGGTTCTCGCTTGGGTTTGCTGGGCCTATTTCAAGAGCAGACATCTGCTTTGCAGAGGCTCAGGGAGATGCGTCCTGCATCCGCTCCGGGACATGTTCCTCCAGTCCCTTCGTGGGCACGGGGACTTGATTTCTGCAGCTTTGCACAGGATGTGGGGTCGGCTCACAAGTAAGTGTGTTTAGGTGTTTGCAAACCTACACTCTCAGCAAAGGCTGGTGTCCTGGGGCCCCTGATGGGCCGGCAGGGGCCAGGGGAGACCAGTTTTTCAAGCTGACCCAGGGGGCCGGCACGCTCCTTGTGTCATCCTGGCTGTTCAGTCTGTTCTCTCGGTCAAGCTGCCTTGCCATGCACAGGTGCGTGTCCGAGTGGCCAGGTGTGTGCCTGGGGCCATGCTGGGGGCCGTCCGTGCTGTGTCTGAGCTGCACTCCAGGCTGAGTGGATTGCACGGGGCTCATTGCTGCCTTTGCCATGGTGTAGTGACAGTGACATTGGAAAATGGGAACTTGGGCGCGGAGACCTGAGTTGCCCTGGAGGATCTGGGAGGTGAGACTCAGGCATGTCCCCTGTAGCCAAGGAAGGGACCAGGGCCTGCCACACTGGACAGTGGCTTAGGGAAAGGGGGGCTGGGAAGCCCAGTGACTCCTTCCTCCCCTCGGCTGGAGCTCAGGCCACACTCTGCAAACAAGGAGCCATCAGATGACATGGGTCTGGCATGGCAGGGAGTGAGCACAGGCAAGGCCAGCATAGGACTGAGGTGGGAGGCCATAGCCGCTGGGTGGGTGCCACACCTGGGCCCCCGAGACACTACTTACAGCACCTGCAGCACTTAATGTAGCCGGGTGTGTCCGCTGAGGGGTCCAGGAGCCACCCACAGGGGCCAGAGCCAGGCGGGCAGTGTACAGCCGTGAAGTGTCCGTGCCTGCTGTGTGCTCCCAGCCTGTGGTCTTGCAGGGAGGGGGCGTGCCACTTGGTACACCAGGAAACAGACATGGCGCGGTTGGGTGTCTTGCTCAAGGTCGTGCCTCCAACCTGGGTCTCTGTGGCTGTGCCGTAGCTCCTGGGGGTGCTGAGGCCGCGTGCTGGCGGGCGGGCTGGGCTGGCGTCCTGACACGCTTCCACCTGTGCAGACTGCCTGCTCATGCTGGTCTACAAGGACAAGTCGGAGCGCGCCAAGGGCCTCCGGGAGCGCAGCAGCCTGACCCTGGAGGACATCTGTGGCTTGGAGCCCAGCCTGCCGTACGAGGGCCTGGCCCACACGCTAGCCATCGTCTGCCTGTCCCAGGCCATTATGCTGGGCTTCGACAGCCGTGAGGCCATGTGCGCCTGGGATGCCCGGATCCGCTACGCACTCGGTGAGGGTGAGTGACCCAGGGCAGGGGTCCCAGGTGAGGACCTCCCTCCTTAGGGGTCCTGAGGTCCCCACCGATGTGGTGGGGCATTAGTGGGTCTTCAAACATTTACTGAGCTGCAAGCTCAGGTTTGGGGAGCCAAGGTTGGGACCAGAGAGCCTTTGCGGCCATGGGGCCTTAGGACCTCCCTAACCACCCCGTTACCCGTTAGATAGAACCTTTAGCCGGATCTGGTGGCCTTCTTAGGGCAGCGCCCTCCTTCTTAGGGCAGCGCCCTCCCAAGCCCTGTCTTTTGCTTCCCACACTGGATGCTGAGCCAGGGCCAGCAGCTCCCCCCACCACCGCCCGGGCAGGCCAGGAGGGCAGGGAGGAGCGTGCGCCTCTGGGGAGACATCTTGCACAGGCCCTCAGGGCAGCCCAGTGGACGGGCAGGTGCGCCCCTGCCCTTTGAGGGGGCGGGCTGCCCACCGGGGCTGTGTGAGCAGAGCTGGCTGCCCTAGGTGGGCCTGGCGGCTGGGGCTAGGGTCCTGAGCATTCAGTAGCAGAAACAGCATGATGCAGTATTTTCTAAAAGATCAAAATTGATGCAAAAAACCCATGATGTGCAAAATACCAAAATTTTAAATAAAGTCAAGCTTTGGCCTTGCACTTCACATTCCTCTCCCCTGACCAGAGTCCCAGACTCTTTGCATTACTTTTTATTTTCTAAAATATTGCATTAAAATATCCCTGCCCTCAATTGCTGTGGGTCGGGGAGCAGCCTTTCCTTCTCCAACCCACAGAGATAGTGGCCGGGCTCGGTTGGGGCAGGTGCGGATGGCTCAGCCAGAGGGCACAGGGGCAGGCAACCGCGCCTCTCCAGGAAGTTCTGCAGCTGGGGTGCCCTCCAGCCCAGCCTGGCTCAGTGGCACAGACCCCTTTTCTTTAACTGGCTGGGGCAGGCATCATTACACAGAGCTGGCCAGGCACTAGAAATCACAGTGTGGTCGGACCACTCCCTGCAGGGATTGCCCCAGGCCACCACTGGGAGCAGGGGCTGGAGGTCAGCAGGGCGGGGTCTGCCTCTGCTCCCGGGCCAGGCTCCCTGGGTGCACCTCCTGAGGTGGAGGACGAACTGGGAGAGAGAAGGCAGAGGATGGGACGGTGCTCACGACCATACTCTCAGGGGCCTTCAGAGACAAAGGACATGCTGAGGTTGTGGACAGGCCACAGGGACCTAGGGCAGCACCCAGCTACCTCTGGGTGGTCTCGGTGTCAGGAGAACAGTGAACTGGGCAGAGGAGGGTCCAGGGTTTCCTGATTGTCCCTGAGGCCAGTCTGGGACTGGAAGCTGGGCCTTCCTGAGCCTCAGTTTCCTCATCTGTGAAATGGGACCACAAGGCTGCCTGGATGGTGGGTGTGGGAGGAGGGCTCCCGCAGCGTAGGTGCTGTGAACAGCAGCCCAGGCCCGCGTCCCTCAGTGCCCTGTCCTCGAGAGCTGGGCGGGCAGCTCTTAGAAGGAGGGAACCATCCGAGGTGGGCTTCACCCCCAGGCTGCACCATTGCTGCTCATTCATGTCACAGCCTGCAGTGAGCAGCTGCCGGGGGTGGGACCACCCCCAGCCACACCAGGGTGCCCCCCAGCCACACGGGAGGGGCAGCCCCCGCCACACTCCCCGTGATGCCCATTTGCTCCCACCTGGCCCCTCAGTGCACAGGTTCCACGTGACGGTGGCGCCAGGCACCAAGCTGGAGAGCGGCCCGGCCACCCTGCACCTCTGCAATGACGTCCTCGTCTTGGCCAGGGACGTCCCTCCGGCTGTCATGGGGCAGTGGAAGCTGTCTGACCTCCGGCGCTACGGGGCAGTGCCAAACGGATTCATCTTCGAAGGCGGGACCAGGTGTGGGTACTGTAAGTACGCAGGTGCTGGGGACCTGAGACGGGGCAGCTCCAGGCTCTCGGCATCCCCCAGGCACCGTGGGCTCTGGGCCGACCGACCCCACGTGGCCCACAGCGCTGGGACCGCACCGGAGGGCGAGTTGTCCCTCCGCTCCTGCCGTCAGGAAAACCCAGAGCTTAGCATAGAGTCTGGCCCCGGGGCTGCCTCTGGGCTTCCCTGACCCAGGATGCGAAGAGGGGTCCTCCCGGCATTGTCATAGCTCATGGCCGTGTGGCCGAGGTCACAGAGCATGAGAGCCACTGCGGTTGAGATGTAATGCAAAGAATAAACGCAGTTAGCAAGGACATATAGGCGCCCCACAGAGAGAAACGCGTTTGTGGACCAAGGATTCCTCGTGGACACGCCAGCCCTCAAGCCGCCCCAATGTCCCCCTGGAGGTGGCTGAGCAGGGGGAGGGAGTGGGCTGGGTTCCTCATGCGTGTGAAGGCCCTGTGACCCATCCTGGCCCAGTGTGGAAACCAGAGTGAGTGTCCAGGAGTGTGGCCAGCGACCAACTGCCACACGGGGCGGATGGGGAAAGCACCCTGGTCCTTCACGGAGAGCCGGGGGTGCTCCTCGGGCCCGCTGTTCCGAGGGGGTACATACACACGGCTGCTGGGTGCACCCGTGCTCCCCTCCAGATGGGCAGGGGCCTGTCTACACTGGCTGCCCAGGGCTCATGGTGTCTGAGTGGCTTCCTGGGGGGTCACACGGGGCCGTGATGACCGCGGCAGTGCGGGCCCCTCACCCTGGGCCCCGCCCCTCCCACCCGGCACACTGTGGGCTCTGGGGGCTCCTCTGTCTGGCTGGGCAGATGCAGGTGGGGCGCGGGTCGTGCCGGACGCTGGCCACCCGGGCCCTCATCCCGCAAAGGCCCGGTGCGGGGAGCACAGGCCATCTGGGTGCTGTGTCCCACCCTCCATGCCAGGCACTGGGAGCAAACCGGTGGGGCTTGTGGCAGGAGCTGCCCTGCTGCCCGTTGCAGAGATGGTTGGTGAGGGGAGAGCAAGGAGGTGCCGGCCATGCTCCCCCTGGGGCCTCGGAACACGTGAAGCAGGTGCAGCGGGGTTCGAGGGGCAGGGGCTGGTTTGAGGTCGCAGGCCCTGGAGCTGGTGGGTGGCCATAGAGTGTGAAGGGCCCTGGCATCCTCCGGGGTTTGCGAGTGTGTGTGTCTGTGTGTGTGTTCAGCACAGCTGCTGCCCGAGCCCCCTGGGGACACCTGTTGGGGCCCCTGGTCCTGTCTTCTGGACGGGCCCCGGACCCCTCTTCCTCGGCAGGCCAGAGGTGCCGCACCTGGGCGTCGGGAGCTGCAGGGCAGTTGGGTGACTCAGGTTCCCTCTCCTGCGTCCCCTGGGGGCGGGAGCTCCAGCCGCTCCCTCCGCTCCCTCCGTGGAGCCCTGGATTTGTGGCTCTTGGAGCTGCTCCGAGCCGGGAGGAGGGCGGCCACATCCCCTTTTCCCTCTGTGCAGTGCTGGGCACAGGCAGGCAGCGGCCAGGTGGCACTGGTGCAGGTGGCGCCTTGTCCTCAGAGACCTGGTTATTTTGTCCCAGGCACTGTGGCATGGGGCCCACTGTGTTTTTGCTCTGAACCCTCAGAGTTTAAAACCCTGTGTCTTGGTGGGCTGGCCTCCTTGTCCCCTTGTGACTGTTCTGGGAGTTGGAGCTGCGATTCTCCGGAGAGGCAGAGGCAGCTGTCGTGTTTTCCCCAGGTTGCCAGAAAACCAGGGTGCGCCGTCACAGGCTGTCCTGGTGCTGCTCTGAGCAAGGTCCTGTTAGCTCCATCCCGCAAACCCAGGGCCAGCCGGGCAGAATCTGCCTCCAAATGCAGGGCTTGGCGCTGAATGTTCTCGGCCCACCGTGGGCGCCTGGCCGGAGCGCAGATACTCACGGGAATTCGCAGTCCTCCCTCCAACTCCCCGCCCCGCTCAGATCCATGGCAGCTGGAAAACGGGTGTGGGTGGGCAGGAGGGGCGGGCGGGGCCGGGCCCTGCCTCTGACCCCGCATGAGACTGCACCAGCGGGTTTCGAGACTGTCACGGGAAACTGCCGCAGCCAAGGGATGACGTCCTTGATGAGAGTGGGTGGCCGGGGGGACGGAGCATCTGCTGCACCTGGGTCAGACCTGGGTTCTCGGCGAGAGCACAGTTCAGTGCGGTCCGGAAGTGCTGGGCTTTGGCGCCCTGGGGCTGCCTTGGCTGACACCTCCCCGAGGCCCTAGGGGAGTGTCCTTCCTGCCCCCCAGTCCCTGGTGGCCCTGGTGCTCCTAGGAGTGTGGTTATGTCTCTGCTCCATTTCCACCTCTTCCATCTCTCACAAGGGCACCAGTCGCTGGATTTAGGGTCTCTTTGGGTGATCTTGTCTCTTAATCCTTAACTAATTCTGAACACAAGACCCTCGCCACAGGTTCTGGACCCGCGGCAGGGATGACTCAGGGTAGATCTCGTCACGTTCAGCCTGGAGGGCAGAGCTGAGCTGGGGTCCTCAGCCCTGGAAGGTCTTGGGTGTATGGAGTTCACGGTCTCTCCCTTCTTGGGGACAGGTCCCAGCCTGGCACCCCTGGACCCCAGAACCATTCCCCCTTGGCCCAGCCATAGCTGGCTTTGCAGAGAGCAGAGACAGTATCCAAGGTTGCTCTTCACTCACCCTGAGACGCTAGGCATGGCTGGGGGTGGGGTGCCCTGGTGGGGGGCGTGGAGGTGGGTGGGGTACCCTGAGGTTTGGTGTGGGGTAAGTTGGGGTGCCTTGGGGGGCTGGGGTAGGAGTGGGGAGTTGGGTGTCCTGGGGTTGGGCTGGGGGCTTGGGTGCCTTGGGGAGGCTGGGGTCAGTTGGGGTGCCCTGAGGGGTGGGGTAGGGGAGTGAGGTTGGGGGGCTGGGGTCTGTTGGGTGCCCTGGGCAGGTGGAGGTGGGTTGGACTGCTCTGGGAGTTGGGGTGCCCTGGGGGGTAAGGGTCCAGGCAGGTGTGACCAGGGTTGTTTTACTGAGACCACTGGGGACCTGGCAGGGTGCAGCTGGTCTTGGTGCCGTGTGGTCGATGTTTTCTCTCTGCGGACTCGGGGAAGCTGCCTGTTCAGAGTCGGTCAGGAGCTGGGCTTGGTAGGGAACCCAAGGCCGCCAGTGTGGACCACCAGAGCCTCAGCTGGGAATGTACTTGAACTGTGATGTGTGACAGTCTTGGGGGAGAGGGAAGCTGAGGGGCCATGGCCCTGAGAGGCTCAACGTGGCAGAGGGTGAGGCCCAGGAGGGGAGGCCTTTGGGTGGGTGGGGGAGTTTGAACTGGGCCTTAGGGCCAGTAGAATAGAAGTTTCCGGAGGTGAGAGGTGCTAGAGGATGTGCTGGCTGCTCCATGTCCTGTCTTCTCTCTCCAGCTGGGTTGAGTCTGGGGCCCTTGTCTGTCACTTTCTCCAGCCCCTGGGGCCACAGGGAGCATTTTTAAATGATTTTGATTTTTTAAAAGAGTGTCTCAGTGGAAACCCCAGACTGGAGACTTGGTGTGTGTGAACACTTGCGTCTGTCCGGCTCTGAAGAGCCCCCTGCTGGCCTCCTTTGGACTCCAGAGACTTGCTGGTGGCTGGACAGAGCTGGCTAGAGCCCTGGCTGCTGACCCCAGGCTGCTGGGGCAGGAGGGATGCATTTGGTGGCTCCTGGCCGGGCACTGGGGTGCAGGGATCAGAGCCGGGAGCTCGTGGCCGGGTCCGGCTGGGAGGCCTCAGAGCCTGGGTGAGGCCGAGCAAAGCTTCTCAGTCCTCAGAGCGGGAAGGGGGCCCGGGGAGGGCTGCAGACCCCAGCCTGGGGGCATTGAGGATGCTGTCTGGAGTGAGACGCTCCTGTAGGTGGATAGGAATTCGCCCAGCTGTCAAAGGCACAGGGGTGGGAGGAGGAGAAAAGGGTGCTCCAGACCTGTGCCGAGCCTGGATGGGTGACCCGAGAGGGCTGTGCAGGAACCTGCTGGGTGGGGTGGCAGGGGGTGAGCTGGAGAACACAAGCTATGCCGGGTTGCAAAGAACCTGGGAAACTGGACCAGAGTTTGCACCGTATTCCCAGAGTAGCAGGGAGCCATTGAAGATGCTTGAGCAGGGAGAGTGTTTAGGGTGGCAATTTTGGCCCCAGGATATAGACTGGATCAGAGGAAGAGGCTGAGGCAGGGCCAGCAAAGTTTCTGGTTGTGTCCAGAAGAGAGAGTGCAGCTGACTTAGCAACACTGGGTGGGGGGTCTGTGGATTCCAGGAATACTGAAGAGGGGAGGCGGGGGAGGGGCCAAGTCAGTGGGGAGGGGAGGGCTCCCAGGTGGGGGTGCTCCAGTGGAGCCCCTGCCCTGGGACAGGCCCGTTGTCTCGTGGTACCCTTGGGCGTGGGCGAGGGGCAGGCCTCCCTGGCGGGGCACACTTGTTCAGAGTAAAGTAAATGGTGTCTATGAACCGGGCTCATTTGCCACTGACCTTTGCAGGTAGATCCTGCACTCGTCACCTGTTGACCCAAGTCCCCTCTGGGTCTAGGGCTGCCTGTCATATTTCTGACAGGCCTGTGGTTTGTGTCGCTGCCCTGGTCTGAAGTTGCCACCGGGTCTCATGCTGGTGAGGGAAACCCACTTTCCTCCAGCCCACCTAGTGGCATTTACGTGCAGGATGAACGTCCAGGGAGGTGCCCGGGAGCCCACTGGTCATGTGGTGATGCTCATAGGAACTAGCAGCCCGGCCCTCACCCTTACCCTGTGAAGGATGTGCGCCATCCCCATTTTACAGTGAGGAAACTGAGGCACAGAGCTGTCTGTCAGCCTCCCCTGGAGTTCACGGGGCCAGTGCTCTGTGGCAACAGTGGCATGGTCCAGCCATGGGCTGTTCCTCTACACAGCTGCCCTGAGGCTGTCCCTGGGGTCAGAGGAAGTGGCCTGGGCTGCTTCCCTTCATCCTGAGTGTGTGGGAGCCCAGCCCTTCCTCTTCCCTTGAGGAGCAAGAGCCCCTCTTGGGCAGAACCAACAACAAGGCAGCGTCCAGGAAGCAGGACCAGCTGCGATAATTCGGACACTTGCCAGCTGTCGCAGCCTCCACCTGGGGAAGTTTTGCTCTAGGATGTTTCCTTTTGGGCAGAAAAGCATCCCCTGCCCTCCCAGATGAGCCTCGCAGCCCTGGGGAACCCGACTGGACACAGGTCTCGTTCACACCAGGGCGTCAATGAAAATGCACGACTCACCTGCAGGCTCCTCAGACCTCAGCCGGCTCCTCTTCTTGACCTCTCTGAACCTCAGTTTCCTCATCTGTGCCATGGGGCTCCTTGTGTCCCTATTTTGGGCTGCTGGGGGCAGTTGGCCGTGAGTGCCAACCCAGGCGGGCCTGGGTCCTGGCCTCGTAAGTGCTCCAAATTCTCCTGTCCCCACTGCCTGAGCAGCTCTGCTTCCCGCCCCAGGGGACACGGAGGGCACCCTCAGCCCCCACCCGCCGGCACCGGCTCCTCGCCCTCTGTTGTGGTGAGTTGTCAGGACACCTTTGCAGAAGAGGCGGGGAGCAGCACCCTCGGCCGGCTCTGTGGGAGCTGCAGAGGAGTAAGACCGAGGCCCTCACCTGCGGAGGCTGTGCCCGGGTGGGCCCGGCAGGGGAGGCCTTGCAGGGTGTCCACGGATGGGCAGGAGTGTGACCGGCCCTGGCTCGGGGATGGGCAGGAGCGCGACGGGGCCTGGCTCGGGGATGGGCAGGAGCGCGAGTGGCCCTGGCTCTGGGATGGGCAGGAGCGCGACCGGCCCTGGCTCGGGGATGGGCAGGAGCGCCACCGGGCCTGGCTCGGGGATGGGCAGGAGCGCGAGTGGCCCTGGCTTGGGGATGGGCAGGAGCGCGACCAGGCCTGGCTCGGGGATGGGCAGGAGCTCGACCGGGCCTGGCTCGGGGATGGGCAGGAGCTCGAGTGGCCCTGGCTCGGGGATGGGCAGGAGCTCGACCGGGCCTGGCTCGGGGATGGGCAGGAGCGCGACCGGCCCTGGCTCGGGGATGGGCAGGAGCGCGACCGGCCCTGGCTCGGGGATGGGCAGGAGCGCCACCGGCCCTGGCTCGGGGATGGGCAGGAGCGCGACCGGCCCTGGCTCGGGGATGGAGCCAGCGCTGCGACACTCTGCTCAGGGAGGAGCTGGGTCCTGGCTGGCGCTGGTGCACCCCCAGGCATGTGGAAGTGTGTGTGAGTTGGGGGTTCTTGTCATGGTGACCACGGGGCTGTGCCTGGCATTCAGAGGGTAGCAGCCACAGAATGCCAGTGCTCTGCCACATGTGTCTCCTTCCCAATGTTGGTGGCCCAGGGGAGGCTGCAACCCAGAGAGAGGCTCGTGTCATTGCACAGCTGTCACCACCATCCGCCCACAGAAGGTTTCCGTCTTCCCAAACCTATGCTGTGTCCCTAGCCCCTAGTAAACACTAACTTCCCAGCCTCCTTCCCCCGGCACCCCCACCCTACTCTTCATCTCTGTGAATTTGACTCCTGCAGTGACCCCATAAAAGTGGAATCACACAGATTTGAGCATCATGTCCCTGTGCTGCACCGTGTCACAGTGTGTGGCCGGATTTCCCTTCTTATTGAACTTGAACATGATTCCGTGTACAGATAGACCACGTTTCATCCATGTGTCTGTCAGTGGGGCTGGGTTGTTTCTGTCTTTTGGTTAGTGGGCACAGTGCAGCCGTGAACGTGGTGTGCAGACATCTGTCTGAGTCCTCGATGTCATTTCTCTTGGGGACACACCCAGAGTGGAATTGCCAGATCATACGATGATTCTAGGTTTAAGTTTTTGAGGCACTGCCACACTGTTTTCCCTGCTTCTGCCCCATTGTACGTTCTCACCAGCAGTGCACAGGGCTCCGGTTTATCCACGTTCTCCCTGACACTGCGTATTTTCTATTTTTTGTCTCTTGTTTTTGCTTTGTTTTGGTAATAGTTCTCCCAGAGGGTATAGAATGGTTGGATGAAATTTGAAACTTAATTTCAAATAGAACTTGTTTCATTGAACTTTGCTTCTTTCTAACACAATGCTGCACTGAGATGCAATTAATCAGTTTGTGTTCTGCTAATAGGAACCCTGTGCACAGTAGCATCACCAGGGGCTGGGTTAGCTGCTAACTTTGTGATTGAAAGTTTGTGCAAGGCAAGTCAGTGCTGTCTGCACAGAAGCTTTTTAGCACCTTCTCAGCATGAAGTCCTCCAGACGCCTCCAGACTCTATCCCTGGCAGGACTTCCAACGTGTGATCTTTGTCAACAAAGGGTGATACGCTAATATTTGCTCTGTGAGGAGCTCTCATCAGTAGCAAGCATCAGGACACTTCGGGTTATTTAGGGACTAACTTTTTTTTTTTTTTGAGACAGAGTCTCATTCTGTTGCCTGGGCTAGAGAACTGTGGCATCAGCCTAGCTCACAGCAACCTCAAACTCCTGGGCTCAAGTGATCCTCCTGCCTCAGCCTCCCAAGTAGCTGGGACTACAGGTGGATGCCACCATGTCCAGCTAATTTTTTTTATTTTTAGTAGAGATGGGGTCTTGCTTTTGCTCAGGCTGATCTCAAACTCCTGAGCTCAAGTGCTCCTCCCCCCATGGCCTCCCAGAATGCTAGGATTACAGGAGTGAGCCACTGCACGTGGCTGGGACTAACTTCAAACAGTGATCATTTCAGATCTCAGGGCTCGTTGAGTATTTCAGTGGAAAAGTGTATTTTTTCCTATGGCTGGTGAATCTTTGAGTTGAATGCAACAGTGTTTTTACTGGACACTTTCCCCAGGAAGTCACTGCATTTACAATGTGGGTGAGGTTTGCCTGCAGCCCCCAGCAACCCACAGCCTCTGCCCACAGCAGAAGTTGGCCGTGAGCCCAGGCAGCAGCTGGCCTTCTGCTCAGTGTGCTGCGGAGCTTTCTCCTTCTCTGCATTTCCCCATGTTGTGTCTTGCTGCGTAACAAACATTCCCAAGCTGAGTGGCTGTTGCGTGACCTGCAGTCTGTGAGTCAGGGATCTGGGTAAGGCTCAGCAGGGACGGCTCGTGTCTGTTCCACAAGGTGTTGACTGGGGTCACTTCAGCAGCAGCTCTTGGCTGTGGCTGGGCTAGAAGGTCCGGGATGTCTGTGGTGCTGGCTGCTGCTTGGGAGGCCTCGGTTTCCCTCTAGGGTCCTCACTCTCCAGCAGGACAGCCCAGTCTCAACACGGTGGCTCATGGCTCCAAGAGGGCAGAGGGAAAGCTGCTGGACACCTTATGGCCTCAGCCCAGAGCTGGAAGAATGTCCCCTCTGTCAGTTCATATTAGCCAGCACAAGTTGCAGGCTAGTGCAGGGTCCAGGGAGGGGCGGCCTTCACGGACAGGGGTGAGAGAGTGCAGTGGCCACACCTGCACAGTGCGGCGACCCCAGGCAGCCTCCGAGAGTGTGTCTTTCCACCTGCACTGAGCGCTGGGATGTCCCGGCCACCAGTCACTTGGCTGGACACTGAGGGCCACAGGAGAATCAGACGTGTCCCTGCCAGCAAGGAGCCCAGCCTGGGGGCTGGGACAGCAGCTAGGCAGTTAAGGGACGTGAAGTGAAGCAGCTGCCCAGAGGTGTTCCGAGAAAGCATCACAGAGCAAACTGTAGGCCTTCTGAGAAGAGGGTCAGGGGTCAGAAAAGGCATCTGAGTCTTGAAATGTCAACGGGCGTTCAGGTAGCCCAGAGGCACCAAGGGTGGGGGTGGAGGGGCGGCTGGTGGAGCCTGGCCGTGGGGGGCACAACCCTGGGCGGGGCCAGCGAGAGGGCAGCGTGCTGTGTCCCAGAAGTCCTCATCCTGAGGCCCAGC
Source organism: Mirza zaza (assembly GCA_008750895.1). Lineage (NCBI taxonomy): Eukaryota > Metazoa > Chordata > Mammalia > Primates > Cheirogaleidae > Mirza > Mirza zaza. The sequence goes on along the minus strand of VSMD01137973.1, from coordinate 25,804 downwards.
AGACTGGCCCTCTGAGATGGGGTCCTCCTCCAGGGCCCGGAAGTCGGCTCTGCTGGCGTGGATGGGGGTGGCTAGTGGGGATGCCACTCAGGGGCCTGGGACTGGTGGGCAGCTGTGCTTCCAGGCCCCGCCTGGCTGGCTGCTCCCCTGGGCTGTGACGCTCGGCAGACGCCCCAGAGGAATGCAGGGCCGGCTCCGCTCCCTTCGGTAATGTGGTTTTTTATAGTCGGGGGACTGACTGTCCCGCAGCCTCTGCCAGCTGCTGTGAGTTCAGGATTAGAGGCCTGGCCTTTGCAAGAGCTAGAGACGGACTGGCCGGGCCTTCCTCCGGGTGGGGCAGAGATGGGACAGGGAGCCGCCAGTGTGATGGGCCTTCTCCATGCTGTCCTCCCAGGTTCTGGCACAAGCTTCCTCCAGCCCATCCCAGCTGGGAAGCCCCATCTGGGCAGTGAACCCCTTGGGGCCTCCTCCTGGTGGGCATCAAGGGGGTGTCGACCTCTCCACACCCACCCCTGCTTCTGGCCCGTGGTGCCAGCAAGGGCCCAGGTGGGCCTGGTGACTAGGCTTGAGTCCACCTCTTGGCTCTGTGACCGAGGACAAAGAGCTTCTCCTCTCTGTGCCTCAGTGTCCTCATCTCCAAAGCAGGAATGACACTGTTACGTTACTCGGTTTGGGGAAATTATGTGGATGAAGCTTCACCAGCCACAGGGTTCTGCCCTCCCTCATGTGCCCGGAGAGACAGACACGGGCCACAGCAGCACCGCCACGTGTCAGGGCTGGCCCTGGTCCCAGGAACGCACAGCCCTGCATTCCATGAAGGTGGAGCGTGACCAGGCGGCAGAGGCCGCAGTGCAGAGACTTCCCGCCCCCACCCCTTCCGCCCGCCACGCCACGGCGCCGCAGCAGCGCCTGCCTGCGAGCGTGCCTTTCTTTGGGCAACGGGCAGAGGCTCCAGGGCAGGAGAGATTCTTGTGCGCTGACGCCAGGCCAAGTGTCCAGCCCCACAAGGCCAGCGTTAGTGGGCGGGCGCAGCCAGTGGCTCCCCATTCAGGAGGCCGCAGGGATTTCATTCACCCTTGGCTGGGGCTCGGGCGCAGCGGGAGGGCGGCTGCGGGCGGCTCCCTGGGGCTTTGCCCATTCCGTGCGGATCGGGAGCAGTGGTGGGAGCCGTCCAGGACACACGCACGACCCGGGCTGTGTCCTTACCCTGTGGCCTCCATTTTCCCCCGAAAGATACACCAGGAAGAAGCGTTGGCAGCTATGGGCGGGGGAGGACACACCGCTGGCCCTAAGAGTGACGGCTGCATCATTTGTGGGGTGGGCGCCACCCACACGTTTTACAAACGTCCAAATGCAAACCTCAGACAGCCTTGGGTCAGAAACGAGGTTGAGGGCCACCGAGTGTGACTGAAGTCCCACGGCAGCGTCCTGGGATGTGACTGCAGCCCAGCTCCGGTTCCCCTGTGGGCTGCCTGGCAGGGCTCTGGGGCTTCCTGCGATGTCCACAGCTTCATCCACCCTCGGGACAGCGGGTGGGGTGGGGTTGCTGGCGCCCTGGTGCAGCTGGGGAAGCCGAGGCTCGGAGGGCAGGGACTGATCACACAGCTGCCCGCCGGGCTCCCTTGTGCCCGTGGAGAGGAGCTCTGGGCTGTGCTTTAGGACAGGAGGCCCCACCAGCCCCCTTGTGGTGCCCTGTCCCCTGGAGGCAGGACCACCATGTTCCTGCAGCGCGGCATGGCGGAGGATGGGCGCCTCGCTAGCATTTCTGCATGGGCTGCCGGCCGTTCCTTCCCCAGGCCCGCACGAGGGGCAGCGCCCGCCCCACGCCTCGGGGATGAGCGCTGTGGGCGAGGAGGCAGCTGGGAAGGCTGCTCCCACGGGCCCGCTGCGGACAGGCCTGGAGTGGGCCGTGGCCAGTAGCGCGAGCAGCCCTGACAAGCGGAATGTGTTTGCGGGATTGGCGGGGTCTGTGGGTGGAGGAGAGATTGGGTCCTGGGTCTCTGGGGCCCAGCGTCACAGGGCCGGGTGAGCCAGGCCGAGCCGGTCTTGGCTGGAGTTTCTTCAGGTTTCTCAAGTGCCCAGCCCATGCTGGGGCCACACTGGCCTCAGTGTCTCCATCCTCCCTCTGCAGGGGCCGGAGTCTTCTTCCTGTCCTCTGCCGAGGGGGAGCACATCAGCTTCCTGTTCGACTGCATCGTCCGAGGCATCTCCCCCACCAAGGGCCCCTTTGGGCTGCGGCCGGTTCTCCCAGGTGTGTGCAGGGGTGTGGCAGGCTGGGCTGGGTGGGGAGGGTGCACTCGGAGGGCCACATGGCGTCCAGGGGCCGATGGGTGCCCAGGCCACAGCTGAGAAGCCCAGAGCCTCACTGGCCTGGGACTGTGGCTGTGGGCACTGGGCAGCCAGGGCTTCCGAGGGGACAGTCTGTGTGTGCCGGGGCCCATGCTCATACAGCAGACACCTTCTTGCAGGGTCTGTGCTGTTGGGTGCTCAGGGGCCCTGGGCCTTCTGGCTGGGAGTCCAGTCCCAGCTGCAGCTGGCTGCAGAGGCCTGTGAGCCACCTCCTGTCTCTCAGCCTGGGGACAAGGAGGCCATTGCTGCTGGTCTGACTCTGCAGCTGAGTGCTAAAAGCCACCTTGAGGGGCCCTGGCATGTGGGCACCAACTCCTGGGCCAGGGAAGGTGCTGGGCTGGGGGGAGGGCCACATAGTCCAGGCAGGGCTGGGCTCCCCCACTACCAGCAGGTCCCACTGGATCCCTGGATGGGCTACTGCTGACTCCTCTCCCAGTGATGACAGTGCTTTGTCTCCGTGTCCAGGTGGGAGGCTAGGCCTGCGGGCGCACAGCAGTCAGTGAGCTCACACCTGGTGCCTCCTTGCAGGGGCACCCAGCCGGGCTGTGGCAGGCGCGGCTGCCCTGGAAGACAGAGGGTGGTGGGCTGTCCGATGCAGGCACCCAGGCTGCAGACTCAACACATGCTGTCCACCCCAGCACAGGCACAGGGGACAGTGGCCACCAGAGGAGGAGGCAGCTCCCAGGACCCCTGCTGCCCGTCTCTGCTGGACGGTGCGGCAGCGCTCCCTGCTGGCGTCTTCCTGCCTCGCAGCCCGGGCACTTTGGATGCTGTGGCCGCAGGGAGTGCAGGGCATGGTCTGCCCATTGCCTGGCCCTGCTGGGTGGAGCCAGGCCGAGGCAGGGCTGTCCAGCACCCGTGGAGAGCCCAGAGCCAGGGCCCGGACTTTGGGAGCGGGAACTGGGGAGGGCACGGGCTCTCTCCTGCTAGGAGGGGTGCTGGGGACAGAGCTATCCAGAGGACAGGTTCCGCAGCAGGCTGGGGGCAGTCAGGCTGACCAGAGTCCCAAACCCTACTCCACAGACAGTCCTTGTCAGAGTCAGCTCTTAAAAAATACGGGTCCCAGAGCCTCAGCTGCAGCTGTGCCTCCGTGTCCCCCCAGGTGTATGGGGGCCCTAGGTCCCCCTGGTGTGACAGCCAAGTGTGCCACTGAGCTGGCCAGCATCCAGCCATAGGAGTGGCGGGTTCTGGCCCCTGCAGAGCAGACTCTGCACCAAGGTCTGCGGTGGGTGGGGCTCTGTCATCTGCTTTGGCCGGCGTCACACAGAGGCCCGTGGTCGCCGGGCTCGGGAGATGTGGCTTCAGCTGGCAGCATCCTCACACTCCGGCCCTCTGAAGTCCTCTGGGGCCGACTCCAATGCACTCAGGCCAGGGGTGGGGCCCAGGGACCCTGCAAGCCCAGCTGACTCGATCTTCCACACCGAGACCCGAGGCAGACCACACCAGGAGGGGAGGGGAGGGATCAGAGGTCTGGGGTCCAACCTGCTCTGAGCGCTTGTCACCTTGGCCCCTCCCCCCCTGGGGTGCGATGCTGCACCCCGAGTTTGCAGACGAGACTGAGAGGCTAGGAGGTGTGGTGGAGCTGGGAGTTCATCCCCGTCTTGCTGCCCCACCAGTCACTGGACAAGAAATGGCCAAGAGGGTGTCCTGTGTCCTGACCCTGGTGTCACCCAGGGACCACTGTCCATCCTCCTTGCAGGGCGTCAGCTTTGGGACTGCCCTGGCATGAGCATCCACAGGGCTTGGGTCACAGGTGTGTCAGCTGCCTCCAGCCTGGGCCCTTGGCTGCCCAGGTGCTGTGAGTGGCCGCTGCCGTCCTCACACAGCAGGACGTGTCTGAGGGGTCCAGGGCTGTGGGGTGCTGGGTTGGGAGGGAGCCTGAACCGGCTGGGCCGTGCCACCATTGCCTTTCATCCCTCTTAGGCAGGGGGACGGAAGAGAGAGGCTTGTGCCACCAGGATCCCCGTCCCTGGCAGTGCTGCACAGACCCTGGCTTGCAGGGTCAGCTGCTGGGGTGACCCAGTGGGGCGGCCCTCAGGGTAGCCAGAGCTATGGGCTGGGGGTGAGGCACCCTGTGGCCTGAGGGCTGAGCGGAAGGATGATGACGCATCAGGGACACAGCCTCTTCAGCCTGGACAGGGTCAGCCCAGGGGAGGAGGGAGTGGCATGTTTCTCTGCCTTCCTCTGCAACCCGCACGTCGCGCTCCTGCCTTGCTTCTGCCCGGCCAGGCTCCGAGCCGAGCGGGTGCCCCAGGCTGCAGGCTGGACTTTCCAGCCTCCGTGCGCCAGGTCTTGGGGGGAGCTTTCCATGCTGCCGCTGGTCCTAGATTTGGGGGGCAGTGGGTCTGGCTGCCTGCTCCTTGGGCGGGCGCAGGAGCTTGACGGGGCCAGAGGAGCCGATGGGAGCCAGGTGCCAACCAGGGAGCCTCCTGCCCTGACGTGTTTCCTGGAGGCCCACGGAGGCTACTCTGGGCTGGAGGGTCGGTTGCTCCTTTGGGGTGCTCTGTGGCTCCCTGCAGGGAAATCTCTCTGGGGGGCTGTGGCTGACAGTGCAGGGGATGAGGCAGGGGCCAGGGCAGCAGAGTGGGTGTGGGGGTCTCTGGGAGGAGCTTCCTGGGGTGAGGAAGGGGGTCTGGCTGTCTGGGCATGGGGACCCAGGCTGGGTGGGAGGGGCTGCATGGGGGTGGCTTGGGCGCCTGAGTGTGGTGTCCGGCCCTGGGGCTGCGGCGTGGGGAGGAGCCAGGGCTCCAGACATCCCAACGCCAGACCACCATGGTGGGGCGGGGCAGGGTACAAGAGCGCTGATGGCACTGGGCCCCCCGGGATGTCCCAGGCAGCGTGAGGACAGGGGCTGAGGTAGGGACTGCCTCCTCTGCTGACCCTTCTCTCTGCGCAGACCCGAGCCCCGGGGGACCCTCGGCCTTGGAGGAGCGTGTGGCCCAGGAGGCCTTGGAAGCCCTGCAGCTGGAGAAGCGGCTGAGTCTCCTCCCGCCCACGGGCCGGCCGGGCAGTGCAGGTAGGGCCAGGCCACCGGCGGTGCTGGGGACTGCGCTCTACGTCCCCCAGCTGGGGAGCCTGGCTTGTACAGCACCTGCAGCTCCTTCACTCCTTCCTCCCCTCCTGCTCACTCATTCATTCCTCTCCCCCCGCTCACTCACTCCTTCCTCCCTTCCTGCTCATTCATTCATTCCTCTCCCCCTGCTCACTCACTCCTTCCTCCCTTCCTGCTCACTCATTCATTCCTCTCCCCCCGCTCACTCACTCCTTCCTCCCTTCCTGCTCATTCATTCATTCCTCTCCCCCTGCTCACTCACTCCTTCCTCCCCTCCTGCTCATTCATTCATTCCTCTCCCCCTGCTCACTCACTCCTTCTTCCCTTCCTGCTCATTCATTCATTCCTCTCCCCCTGCTCACTCACTCCTTCCTCCCTTCCTGCTCATTCATTCATTCCTC